>JAQIBA010000025.1:433026-548731 GCA_028293925.1 Brueelia nebulosa
GTGGTCTATTCTCTGCATCTCAGCCGAGCCGAGAATACGTTCCCTCGAAGGAGTTTAGGGTCCGAGATGCGATTTCGGTCGGAATGGGTCGGGGGTTGTCGGTGCGATCGGGGGATGGGCCGTCCATTTTCTTCGGTCTTTGCATATTGAGTGTTTCCCGAGTGAATCGGAGTATCTCGAGATGATTTTAATCTGCAAGGACTCCGTGTATCTCATTTCGTGTACGAAAACATTTGATCAGCGAACGGTGTTTTAATCAAATTCGCTTCTGAAAAATTAACAATCTGAAGTGCCGGCCAAAATTAATCACCGATGGGATTAATAAAATGTTGGTCTTTTTTGAGAACATCGCCTTTCGTCTCTGTAAAAAAAAAAGCAACTAAATCTCGAACTCTATTTCGAAAGGATCACATTATTCTCGAAAATGACACTTCTCAGTGTTAATTAAAACGATACCCCAGTCGTAATGAAGAATTACGTCAGAAATCGGGTCTCGACTTTCAATGGAAACGATTAATAATTCCAGTTTGAGTGAGAGCTACCTTGAATTGCAAAATACACGAGTCGATAATGTCTCTCTCACTTTATGCGGGGGTTGATATTTTTTCCTGAGAGGAGCTCGAAGCTACCCTAAAATTACCTCCGGAAAATTCCCCTAAAAACAATTTATTTTATAACACAATTAGGGTTCCTAATAATTTTTCCAATTTCTCCCGACGCCGAGTGCTTCTTAAGGAATTCCTTAAAAAAAGTTCGCAGTCAGCCCAAATAAACGCCCTTAATTAATAATAACGCAGTTACTGGAAATAGAAATTCAATTTGAGCACAGCCAACGCATTCCCTCCCACTTTTCGAAATGAAATTCCCTGGATGCATAATTTCCCTGTTTAATTTTACATTCAATTTATTATTCTTTTGTGGCCGATCTTCTTTTCCTTTGAATTACTTCCTTTTACTCTTTGTTCATTTCTATAATATTCATGACCTTTTTATTTAAAATTCTTCTTCTCCTTTACGCGGGCCACAATTAGGACAGAAACGCTTCTTTAATTGTAAGAATTTCTTTCGGAGTGCGACTGCGGAAATGGGGAGGATTTATGGGGTTCCCCTGCCACGGCGAAGGGTAGATCGAGATCATCAAATGACGTCTGAAGGGAAAAGGACTGAACGGGGAGGGAGGAAAAGGGAGAGGGGCACTTGGAAGAGAAGAAAGAAAGCGGAAATTTCGGGCTAAGAAATTTGAGGAGACGGAAGACGTGAAAGGAGAAAAGAGTCGGGGCAGTTGGGGATTTCTCCTCTCGGAATTCTTTTTTCATCGGCCCCCCGAAACCTTCGAAAAATACCCAAGTTTTTATCTGCAGAAATTAAAACTGCATAATCAGTAAATACAACGTATCGTTTTCCGTTTCCTTAATGACAATGACAAATACTCAATCCGCATTGGCAGGCCTCGTCGCATAATGCCTCGCTTGGGACTGTATCACAGGCGCACATTTATCTTATTTATTCACAATCGTTCGCCGACATATTTAAAATATTTGAAAAGATCCCGAATCACATATCCGGTTTCTTGTCTACTTTATTTTGGACACTTCCGCTTTGCAGCTCGACTCGCCAGCTTCAAAATTTGCAATGTTTTTGAGTTGTCGGACGCACCAATTTGTATCTTCCGTTTCCCTCAAAATGTCTTTCACCTCCGCACTTGTTGTTACTATAAAAGCGGAGCTTTCACATTGTCATTTTTTGTGACCGCTAAATGTATAATGTTCAACGCCTCCCGAGACGGCTTCAAAAGGACCCTATTTACAGAGCTTTTTTGCCGGCTCTTGACATTCTCTCAAGCAAACAGTCCTTAAAACCCGGAAAGGTCATCAATTTTCCTAAAGGGACAAATTCTGTCGGAATAATACGTTTAAATGAACGTTTCCTTTTTGATCTGTCTAGACATATTTTGTGTAATTCCACTGTTTATTCATTGGCAATGAAAATTTTACGTCCACATCAAGAAATTCGAATCAAAGGAAACGTTGTGCTTAAAGCTCTATGGATACGTTTTTGGTTATCATTTAAGGAAGAATTTTTTTAGCTGGACCAGATTTTGGCAGATTATTATCGGTTTCAACATGAATTAAAAATTTGCGACCTTAACTACATGAAAGCTCTACTCGAAAGCTTAGCTGTTTACGTATCGAGTCGGAATCACTCATACATGCAACCATCTCACGCAGAAAAGTTTGCGTGACTGAAATTTCGGCTCGAAATTTTCAATTCCACAATGAAGTTTTCCCTTTCCATCCCCCCCAATTTTCAGGGATGGAATTCACCCCAATCGAAATTTACTCGTCTCCCGATGAGATCCGCGTTCGGTGATTTGCTCTTCGCTGATAACGTCCAATCCGGAAGGGGAGGGCGGTGTGCAGCCCCGGGGGAGCTTTTGACAAAGGTCACGATATACAACCATTCAAAAGGACGTGAAAGTGAATGCCCACTCGTCCGAGTAATATTTTCGGTGATCGATCAAGGTTCGGAAAATCCCTTCGGCAGTCAAAAAGGGTTCCTTGCAGAAACGACCCTAAGAAAATGTCGTCAAGTCATTATTTCGCGTCGTAAATGAAAAAATAATCTCTCCGGTTAGGGGGGCTCCTGCGAAAGATTTTTCGCTCAGATTGAAAATGAATAACTTAAACATAAAAAAAAAAAATTCATTTAAATCATTTGCTCCAAACACAAAAATAACGGTTGGCCCAATAAAAAAAAAAGAAATAAAATTTGCCATAAATCAAGCAAACATTCGCATTCGCCTTGAAAACATAGCGTGAGCTGTTGGGAAAATGAAATTTTCTGTGAGTGACATTAAACATTTTTTGTTCAAAAACGTATTTTAATACAGAAAATATTACTCCATTATAATTCATACCAGTTTATATGCATTGCCGGTTGGAAATGCTTTACTGGTTCCTGTTGTCTTTGCAGTGGCTTTGTTCGCGAATCAAAAGGGCTTTTTTAAAACTGTTACTCTCTAAAAGTCATTCGTGTGATGGGGATGCTGTCGGTAAAGTGAGGAACAGTTTTAGCCTGTCGGTCGAAGTCTTCGGGTACCCGAAGGTTTAATTTAATTTGTTCTCTTTTCAGGAGGAGACTGCTTGCAAATTAACGACCTAATCGTACCTAATGTCGTGGAAAACGGGTCGAAATCCGCTGTTGTGCTCGATTGCGATTATTCGATAAACAAAGGCGACACGGATTTAGTGGTGAAGTGGTTTCTCAATGATGGGAATACGCCTGTCTATCAGTGGATACCACCGCAGAAGCCGCAGGACCTCGGCAAACTGAAGGTAAGTCTTTCTCAGCTATGTTGCAACAGTTCGGCGATTCGAACTGCTGCTCTTCCGTTTCGGAGTTCGGGACAATCGGTAGTTAAATGAAAAATCCACGACGGCCGAGACCGGGAAGAAGGAAAAGAGGAGGAGATTTTCCGGGAGTTTTTATTTCTTTTGTGTGACAAGGTGGGAAAGCGGGTTTTGTGTGGAAAAATTTCTGAGTGCGTGCATTAGTCAACGGTCTTTTCAATAAACTCGGACTTATGGTGTTGGCAGGCGATTTGGAGCAAAGGCAATGGGACGTGTCGCTCCCTTTGTGCCGGCGTGAGCACTGCTCAAAGTCCGTTTTTGAGAGAGATTTTTTGAGCTCGTCGGATATTAAAACCATGAAAGTTTCACGGCGGGTATTAGACCTTTTTGTGAAGACAAAGTCTCTCTCTCTCTCTCTCTCTCTCAAAGCTCAAAGTATCAAAAATTTAACAAAAAGAACCAAGAACCGGAACGCTTTCTTTGCTGCAGAAAGTTAGAACTCAATTAGTAGACCCTTACATTATCCCCGTCACGTCCGTTCTTTGATATTCTCTGAAGAGACGTCCCAATCCGTTCGAGCGCTTTTTGACATATTAAAAATCCTTTACCATTTTTTAATCAACTTTTCTCCAACACCGGAAGCGAACAGCGAAGCGACCGGAACTTATTTAAGCTTGCCATCGGGTTTTCCTATTTTGGGATAAGAGATTGTCATTAAATATGAAAAATTTGAATTTAGTGGGAATACAATAAAAAGCATTTGGTGGCTTTACTTGTTTTGAAGACATCGGTAAAGAAAATACAAAAAGCTGATGACGGTAAGTAATGTTAAGTAAAACTATTTTTTTTGTTTTTATTTGTTGTTATTTCTTATGCCGAAAATTGAACGGCTTAATCTTAAGATTGATCTCACAGTACCGCTCAAAAGTATTTTGACAACACAAAATTTTATAGTTTATTAGTTAATTATAATAAAATTTATTATTTTAAGATTGCATTATTTAGTTTCCAATACTATTAATAATATATTTGTCGCATTAAAATAACAAAATACACAAAACATAATATTTTTCTCAGTTCTCTGCTTTTTTTTAAATACTTTTACTTAGCTCTATCATTAGTAACTATAATTGTAGTATAATTCTACTGTTACTTTACCATATATTCTAAAGATAAACAGTTTGTTTCTTCTGTTACTTATATTTTTAATTTGGTTTTTAATCAAATATTATATTCATAGATGTCACTACTGCTGTAAAGCATTAATACTGTAATTATCAAATCAAACATCAATAATAGTATAACAATTGTAAACCAAATGAAATTTCACTTTGTAATTCTAACGAGTGGAAAGCGATAAATTTTGTATTGTCAAAATACTTTTGAGCGCTACTGTATATACTTTTAATAAAAGCCCAAACTTAATGACTGTAAAAGCTATACAGTCATTTGCAAAGCCAATTTTTCAGTTGATCATTGACAATAAGTCTAATCAGTTTGTAATAGAAATGTTTAATATCAATAGTTTTAAAAATCGCTAAAGCTAAAAAAAAATAATATGTTATGAATCGGATTTTATGAGCCTAAAGTAAATCATAAGGAGACTTAGAGTTGGTAAAAATTGTTTTCTTGATCGCCACTCACCGAATACTTTTCCGTTTTTCCTACAATTCATTTGAAAGCAGCCTCAATTGCGTTCGAATTCGTTACAGAAACGATTTATAAATTTAAAATACACAATTTTTCTACATACGCATCACCGCCTAACGTTGAAATAAAAATTCAAGATGGCGTCTTGGAACTTGTTCGAATCGTCGGGGAAAAATTTCCCGACTTTTAGTCTTTCAAATAAATAGTAACTTTACCGGCCATGCAAAGTTCTCCCACGTATCCGCACCTGAACTTTGGCTCGTCACAGAAAAGGGTTAACCTAATTATCGATTTAGGAGGACAACAGTTGATTGCCCGTAACTGTACTACGTTCAGAAAGGGGGTTGTGGGACTTTATAGAATTACCTACATGAGGACTGTAAAATTTATTTTATTTAGGGATTCGGGATTCATGCAGAGGTTTTAAAAAAGCAGTAACGTGAGAAGTGAACCATGTTTGATTTTTGCGTGTGTTCACGATAACCGTAAGGGCACCGCTTTTCGGAAACTTTCGTAAAAATTTCACTTTGCGGTTAGCCATTCCATCCATTCCCGGAGTGATAAAATTTTCTAATTAAAACGGATTTCCCCCCGAAGTTTTTCTGATACTTCGCCGCGGTGAAACCATGAAAAATTTAATTTCCAGCTTGGAAACTTTTTCCTTGGATAATCAACGCCGGAGGGAACGCGGGAGAGGGCAAAAGTTATGCGACAACATAATCACCTGTCAGAGCCAAAGCACGAATGAATGGACCCTGACAAGTTCTGGCGTGAAATCCCTGTTTCGCCCGTCAAATTTTTGTATTATTCGGTCGTCAATACCTGGGAGGGGTTTCGTCAAAGGTTTGAAATCCAAAAGGACATTAATTAATTTTTTTTTTGTCCGGGGAAACTTCCAACCCTGGGAATGGGGAATTGTTCCGGAGAGGCTCCGCTTTTCAGGGGTGGCGGATTTTTTAATTTTATTTTTTTTTTCATAATCAGTTTTTACTTCTGCGTCCAGTTTGTTTGCCGCCTGGACCTACTTCATTGGTCGATTGTGTAAGGCACAATGCGCGAGGTCGTTTCTCTCGCAAACACCCGAACGCAGCCTGCTTCTGTCATTCGACTATGGTTCAATGCGTTTTGTTCTTTCACATCTTCTGTTCCTCAAGCCTGTTTTCAATTTTGCAATCGTGTTTTGAGTATTTGTGCAAGGCTGGCCGTTTTTTTATTTGATTTTTTATTGAACTGTCGCATTTTGAGCGGTTCACGCAACTTCGACAATTTCGTAAAATGATTACGCTAATCGAATAAAAGATAAGGGAAAAGCCACGGGAGGGGATAGGAAGGAAAATACGTGGTCTTCACTTTAAAATATTATATTATACTCATATTAATAAATACGTAAATTAAGGGGAATTTATTATTATTTTCGAGCGGTTGCTTAAAATTCCGGATATCAGCGAAATGAGATAAATATTAGAGGAATGACCTTTTGCAGGCACACTGCAAAAGACACTGATTATAATACAAATTGCTTTTGGAAGTAAATAGCCTTAAAATTTTGCAAGTGTTTCAGCTTTTCTCAGCAGAGAATGGGGACTTTGCAGGAGGGAAGAAATTTACAGAGATTTCTCCCGAAACTAAAACGGAAACTGCAACGTTCTCTTGTGTCCACACGTCTCCCTCATCTGAAGAACGGCTAAGGGAATAAATTGGAGTGAAGTCGGACAACAAGAGATAAATTGAATCAGTCTGGTGGATTTTCAATACTCGCTGACTGACCGACTAAATGCCACTAAAAGATGGATATGCCGTGTTAATGAAAAAGCCATCTTATTTGCACCGTGATGATTTCCTCCATTGGTTTGATTCTGACCTGGGCCAAACAAAAAAATTAACAATTATATTAATAAATGTGGTCAGTCGATAAAATTTTCCTTTGGATTATAATTTTTTTGTATGGATCAATGGAATTATAAAAACGATTTCTCACCGTTCAGTCGTCAGCGACAAACCAAAACTCAGCTATTTATCCTCCAGTCAGCAAATGACAGTCTGAAATTATTACGAGCGCTTCGCGTTCACACAAAATTAGACGTTATGCTCATGTTTTCATCGTCAATTCTCCGTTGCTTTTGAAAAGTGTTCACCCCGCCGACTCCGGTTTCCTCAGAAAGCCAAAAGATATTGTTTTTAGTTTGTGCACTTTTGTCTTTGGATTCTTCTGTTTCGATGCCACTTTCCTCTTTGACGACGTACTCCGGTTCAGTTCCCCCGCCATTAACTCCAATATTTGTGTTATCAGAAGGGCGTTCCGTTTCCGCTTCCGCTGTCACCTCTCCGATTATTTCTTTTGAACTTCTCCCGGAGTTTTCCCCTTTCGAATCGCTTTCTTTGGAAGGACAAACTTTTATCATGTACGTTCTCATCAGGGGAACTGTCAGACAGCGCTGTCCCATCGTTTGCACCGGAAGGAAATACTGCAGCGAAGTCGGTAAGCAAATCTGCCTGAGAAACGGCGTCGGAAGGCAGAGAGAACGCCTTTGAAGATTTGATTCTTCGAACCCAACCTGAGGAAGCATATTTTTTTTGTTAAAATCCGATAGTTCTCCTGCAGGACAGAGGGGGCACACAAAATGGCGATTATTCTGTCGGCAGAGTCAGCAGAAACCGCACTGCCATTTCCAGTTTCATACCGAACCCGGTCTCAACTCACCAGTTGGACGTTGTAATTTCCGAGTTCCTTCCTGACTCGCAGTGCGTTTTCGAAATGGAAACCGGAGGCGAAAGCAAAAAGACTCAAACACATCAACCGCAACATGTCACCCCGATTGTGGTTAACTCTCAAACGCGGTAACCTCGGTTATAACGGGAGGCGGCTCCGATTCCTTGTTTTTTATACGTCGGAGTACCCAAAAGCGGAAATTTAATTTATAAAATCAATTATAAACATTTCCGTGTTTAACCAGCTTCAGTGAAATTACTTTTTTAAACAAAAAACCAATCGATTTTTAAGTCTTCTTTTGTTTGTTTTTAATTTTTTCTTTCTCTCTCGAAAGTCGGTCTTCGGATCGATTGGTCGATGGCTGCATCGGATTTTGGTGCACTGTCTTCGTTGTACCTCAATCGGTTATTGCCACGGTAAGTAAAGGGAATATTCATTCAGAAAACAAATTTGCTTTTAAAATCGTTGATTTTATTTAGTGTAATTGTTTTTATCTGTTCATCTGTACTTGTGTTAGTGTTAATCGTGGATGAAATTAACGGTCGTGCAGTTTCTTACTCATAATTTATTTAACGGGTTATGTAAAATTTTGGACTGTTTTATTTGTTCCTTTTGAGCTGAAGTCGATCGAAGAGAATACTGTTCTGACTCCCAAATTTTCACGCTCTGTATACAGCGAGGCGTCTTGACACTCCATGTTTATTCTGCTCGGCGGTGGTTTTCTTTTCAAAACAATTATAATTCAATTAAACAAACAGCGATCCCTTTCAAGGTCGAGCGGTCTGCGCACAAATTTTATGAATTGTGCAGGGCTGTGCCTCTGAAAGAGAGAGAGAGAGAGTTGTGACCACAAAGGCGGCGCATGATTATTTGGTCAACATCCTTTCTGGGTTTACTGCCCTTTTCGCGTGGGAAAAGGTTGCAACGAGAACGGAAAGGTCAACGATGTTCAGAAAGAAATGCTGAACAGCCGTCGACTTGAAAATGTTAAGACGGGCTGACGTTTAGAAGTGAAAGACAATGGTCAAATCACAGCGTCTGTGCAAACCCCAAAAAGGGGGGGGGGGGAATGTGAGTTGTCGGAAGGAAAGGAGACAGAAAAGGGAAGAGAAAAACAATTTCGCTTTTTTATATTACTCCTAGGTGGAGAGTAAATGCCTGGTTTTTTTTTTTTGTTTTTTTCGAGGAAATAAGAATTTCAAGAGCTAAAGTCAGCAGACGTAGACGGGTCAAGGCTGACTGGAATCACGAATTTTCCGTCCGCAGCAGCCCGAGAATTGCTTTCAAGATTGATGGGATCGAGTTTGTCGACCCACTCCGTGAATTTATCCACGGTCAAATATTGTTGGAAAATTCCTTTTGATCGAACCCCTTTAAAACCATCGGAGATGATTAGAAAAAAAAAACAGCTTAATTAGCAGTGAACATCCCTAGTTATTTATTCAATTACCCAGTTATCGATCGCTTCCGATTAGGTGGAATTCTCCGAAAACTTATGGGACCTTCAAATTAGCCGAACCGAACACATACAGTGAATTTATTATTATTTGCGGATAAGGTTTTAATAATTCAAATGTGAAGGGCAGAAAAGCGAGACTTCCTTTTCGAATCCGTCTGTTTATTTACAGGAAATAAAGTGTTTTGATTCGTCAAAGGATCGACTTGAAAGCGCCTCAGAGGTAACACGCGAAGGCCCACAACAGAACGTCTGTCTCTGATTTAGCAAAAAGCAAAACTGGCATCCTCGGGTGGCTTTGAAACCTTTCCCAATGGAATAAAATCAAAGTAAAAGTTTGCCGATTAAACATTCGGGGGAAATGAAATTATCATAAGCCGAAACAGTCGTGTGTTCCTTTCTGTTCGAGTGACGATGACAAATTGTAAGTACCTCCGTAAAGGTTTAGAATTTTTGATTTAATTTCCTAAAACCATATCGTGAAATTCATTTATAAGTGCACTCGTTATTGTAACTTTTATTCTGTCGTTCAATTTGATAAAATTAATTCACTGCGACCAAACTGTAATTTATTTTTTCCTCTTTTTCCCCCCCGCGCATTTCCCGATGATGCTTACGTTCGAGAGTCTCTCCCGAACAAAAAAAAAAGGAATTCATAAATCCCTTCGGATGTGATTGTTGTTGAAATGCAGTCGTGGACAACCCAAACAAATATTCGAAGCCATTCCCTGACCGTAACAAAACTAGGAATTTCGACAAAAATACAACCAAACAAACGTTGTTTATTCAAATTGGTTTCGGTAAACATTTGAACGTGAAGATGCAAAAAAGCGGACGGTCACTTTCGGCCACTCCTGGTGGAGGCTCGGGGGAAGTTTGCCGTTTTTTCTCATTGACAGATGATCGGGTAACACCGTTTGATTTTTTTTTTTTTTTGAAAACTCACCTTTAAAAGAATTTTCCGATTTGTGATTATTTGTTTTGGGTTTGTAGTAGTAAATTGTACGGAAAGTACAATGTAATGTGTGTCAATATCAAAGTTGACATCGGTATTGACCTCTTGAGTGCCCTTATTTTAGATGACAATTCACATACACAGTGTGTATTCCTTTGGAATGGTCTTTAGGCAGTCGATCATCTCTTTCTCTCTCCCCCTCTCTGGACACGTAAAACTCGACCGCTTTTCTCTATTTATTACATGTGTAATTCACCGCATATTGTACCGTCCATTTCAAACTCACTATTATTATCCCCACCATTGTACTCTCATTGCTGTCGTTGTGTTTCCACCATGCACATCGAAATGACTACAAGCGCCACGGGAGAAGAGTCATTTTTCGATTGGCATCCGTCGCGCCTCCATCTTTGTTTACAACTCCAACACCAACCGCTTTTTGAGAAGTTGTTTTCGAATATAATCATTGCACAAAGCGGTTGAATCCGAGTCGCACGTATAGAACTCAAGGTTTTTGGGGAGACCATTACATAAGGCTAACATCACGTTTCGTCCCCGGCAGTTTCATCAATATCGCTGACAATTAATTTATTAATTACTATAAATTGTAATTAGCGAGCTGAAACCATGCTCCTCAGAGCGTCTTGTTTACATTCAAGATTCACGATACGGAGATCCACTCAAAACAAAACAGCAAATGTATAAAAACCGAAATAGATAGCGTAGGTGGATCATACTTTATTCAAAGTTGGTGTCAAAGGGTCTCCGACATGGCGTCCCATTCACCACAATGTGTGGTTTTGCTTTTATTTGGAGTTCTACAGATGGGACTCTCGATGGACCCCTACAGCTATGAAAACTATTTGGTAAGTGTTTCACTCTTACTGTTTCACCCTTAAACGCTTTTCGTTCAGCAGCTCTGCACCACCCCATGTGAGTTTTCGAGACTTTCACGTCAGCGGACAACCCCTCCTTGGTGTTACTTTGCATCTTCTGCCTCTTCTTCAATTTTCTTCCCCAGTTATTTTGATTTTACCGCCTTCTTCTTCTCCTCTGCTTGTCCATTTTGCTGCATGAACTGACCTCGGAAAGACCTCGTGGTAACTCCCATTCAGCATAGTTTTCAGGAAATGGAATCCGATTGAAAAGATATTTAAATATTTAAGAGGCTCACTCCGGGGTTTCCCCAGCTAAAAATGCTCACCCATTCACCACCTTTTGCATTTCATTTATGAAAAACAGTTAAAGGTTAATAATAAAATCAATAAACGGATACTCAGACTATATTTAGGCGGGGCTTGCGTCAGCAATAAAATGCTGCTGACTTTAGGTCGTCCGCTGACGGGAAGGCTTGGGAAAAATGAATGAGGGGTCAGACGTCGACATCACATTCTGCGCCTGACCCCTCCCGGCTTTCATGTCTCCGCTCTTTATCTCATCTCCTTCTTGTCCTCTTCATCTCTCATCTCCAACTCGTTTCGGGATCTCACCGTCTCTTTATGTTAAGAAGATTGGAAATAATTTATCTGAAAATTTCTTTCTGAAAGAGGAAGAAAATATTGGAAAAATAAAAAGCAATCTCCTGTTGGGAACAAGGAAAATTTTTATCGATAATCTTTTTTAAAATGTTTCGTACTTAATTAATCGTTGGATAAAATTGGTTTTTATTTATTCGTACAATATGATAACGGCAGGAACCCGGGGAGGAGGAGGAGGATACAGTGAAATTTTTCACTGGTCTGGACTCCGTCCAGGTAGTCGCAAAGTATCATTCGGTAGTTGTAATCGATTTTCTACTGCAGTCTCTTTTTTTACTGACTTTGTTTTTTATTTCAGACAAACAACCCCAATCCCAACCCAGCTCCGGTAATAGAGACAAATACCTGCGGGTTGCCAAATTACTTGCCAAATTGGAACCCTTGCAGTGTTGTATCTCTGATGTACACTTTGTATAAATACCGGCAAGCCCTAGAGCCGTACTTGAATATGCCGGGTAATGAACTCGGAGCTGTAGCGCCCGTCATTGAAAACTATAGTTCGCTCTCTCCAGTGTTATCTGCAGATTTTTGGCAGCGTTACCCTTTTCCGGAATATTTAAAAGTGGACAATCCGGAGTGTGCAGCGCCTATGCCGTTTTTTTATAATTTTAGTAGTGAAGACTCTGCTAATGATTTGGCAGAAAGAATTGAAAAGTATTTAGACAGTTTAAACGCCACAATAGCGGACGCAGTGGAAAAATATTCACAGGAGCCGATTCCTTTAACTATATTGCCGTGCGCGCCAACGGTTACAGGAACACCGAATTCCCTTTTACCCGCGATCTGTCAGCTTTTTCAGCCTCCGCTGGACCCAAATTTACCTCTACCACCCATCCCACCTTTACCGGAATTACTCTCACGAATTGGTGGCATACCTGGGTTTCCAACTCTGCCGATACCGACGGATTCTCCTGAATCATCGGAATCAGCACCAGAACCAAAATGTCCACTGGATTTTACTGTACCGCCAGATGATTCACCGTCGATAACACCATCACCTCCGCCACCAACACTTCCGCCATCGCCTCCTCCTCCACCACCAACAGTACCTCCTCCTCCACCACCACCACCAACAGTACCTCCTCCTCCTCCTCCACCACCAACAGTTCCTCCTCCTCCTCCTCCACCCCCAACAGTACCTCCTCCTCCACCACCACCACCAACAGTACCTCCTCCTCCACCACCACCACCAACAGTACCTCCTCCACCTCCACCACCACCAACAATACCGCCCACTCTTCCTCCTCCATCAACAGCATCACCTTCCACTTCTCCACCGCCACCACCAACACCACCACCTCCATTTCCCTCACCCCGATCAACAGCGCCACCTCCTCCTCCTCCACCATCAATGGCACCACCTACTCCTCCTCCATCAACAGCGTCACTTCTTTCTTCCCCACCCCCGTCAATAGCACCACCTTCTCCTCCTCCTTCACCATCAACAGCACCACCTCCTCCTCCACAACCACCTTCAACAGCGCCACCTACTCCTCCTCCATCAACAGCGTCACCTCTTTCTTCCCCACCTCCATCAATAGCACCGCCTTCTCCTCCTCCTTCACCATCAACAGCACCACCTCCTGCTCCTCCTCCACCACCATCATTACCGCAATTACCGTCCCCCCAAGTTCCAGATGTTCCAATGCCTCCTGTCCCAGATGCTCCAATGCCTCCAGTGCCATCTATTCCAGATGTCCCAATGCCTCCCGTTCCACCTGTACCAGATGTCCCAGTGCCTCCGGTGCCTCCTGTCCCTGACATACCAATGCCTCCAGTGCCATCTATTCCAGATGTCCCAATGCCTCCCGTTCCACCTGTACCAGATGTCCCAGTGCCTCCGGTGCCTCCTGTCCCTGACATACCAATGCCTCCTGTCCCATCTGTACCAGATGTCCCAATGCCTCCTGTCCCACCTGTACCAGACGTTCCAATGCCACCTGTACCAGATATTCCAATGCCTCCTGTCCCATCTGTACCAGATGTCCCAATGCCTCCTGTCCCACCTGTACCAGACGTTCCAATGCCACCTGTACCAGATATTCCAATGCCTCCTGTCCCATCTGTACCAGATGTCCCAATGCCTCCTGTCCCACCTGTACCAGACGTTCCAATGCCACCTGTACCAGATATTCCAATGCCTCCTGTCCCACCTGTATCCGATGTCCCAGTGCCTCTGGTGCCCCCTATCCCAGGCACACCAATGCCTCCAGTGCCATCTGTTCCAGATGTCCCAATGCCTCCTGTCCCACCTGTACCAGATATGCCAGTCCCTCCGGTGCCTCCTACGCCAGATATTCCAATGCCTCCTGTCCCATCTGTACCCGATGTCCCAATGCCTCCAGTGCCACCTATACCAGATGTCCCAATGCCTCCTGTGCCACCTATACCAATGCCTCCTATGCCATCTGTACCAGATGTCCCAATGCCTCCTGTCCCACCTGTACCAGATATGCCAGTCCCTCCCGTGCCTCCTATACCAAATATACCAATGCCTCCTGTCCCACTTATACCGGATGTCCCAGTGCCTCCTGTGCCATCTGTACCGGATGTCCCAGTGCCTCCGGTGCCTCCTGTACCAGTTGTTCCAATGCCTTTTGTGCCTTCAGTCCCAGACCTTGCAACCCCGTCTTTACCTACGCCTGCATTACCTCCTGTCCCACCTTCACCTGCGGTGTCGCCAACACTTCCCGAACCTTCGCCTTTAACCTCTTCACTTTTATCTCCTCTACAATCACTTCCACACCTATCACTCCCACATCTTTCACTCCCGCACCTATCACTCCCCAATTTCCTTTCTTCTGTGTCCCTTCCCGCCGTCGAGGACGTCATCACCCCCCGCCAAGTCTCTCAGCTGTCTAACCAGATTCCCTCCTCCCTTCTCTTTCAGTCCCTTCCTTCCTCCTCTCCCCTCAACGAATCCAAACCTGAACTCCAACTCTTCACTCACAAATACTCCCATCCCGAACTCTACGACCAAGGACCCTCCGCCTTTGCAGAGTGTCCTTTGCGTGTAGCCTAGTCATTTCATTTAAAACCATCACTCCATGATTTTGTATTATATTTTCAATCTTTAGTTATTAACCTCCTATTCCTGTTATTTGTTATTTTGTTAATAAATTGTTTTTATTTAAATTTATTTATTAAACTTTATTTTTTTTTAATTTCTTTGTTCCTTTTGATTTCCTCTCCTTGGCTTTCCCCCACAATTCCTGGTGCCTGTTTCCTATTGTTGTCCGCTCGCGCTTCTGCCTCGCTTTTATTTTCGAACTCGCAATGTCATTGGAGTTATTTGGGGACAGACTTCATTCTGCGGTTTCCTTGTCGCCAGCAGAGCTCCTCTCGAGAGGACAGAGGTGTTATTTACCACTGGCGACTACTGCACTCGAACGTGATTCGCCGTCGAGTTGTTGACTTAACGGGTGAATAGGCGAGTGACCTTTTCAATGCTGACAGCCGAGTCGCGTAAATACGAAACAACAATTGAAGGCCTTCCATTCCATAATATAAACTCTAGTCGAATGTGTCGCAGTTTTAAACTAATTCATGAGATGGGAGTGGCAGTAGGTGTGCTCGTTGTCGCGGCGTCGGCCTGCGTCGTTTTGGCCGCATTCGATCAGTGCCCAAAGGACGCCAAGTGCTGCCCGCTGGAGTCCGGGGGCTGCTCTGTCCTCTCGTCCTGCTGTCCGCTGGCCAGCGACACATGCTCGGTCGACGCGACTCACTGCCCGCTCACTTCTGAAAAAAATAATTTACTGGTAAGTGGATTTAGCGCATAGCCTTAGACAATAGCACAGTCGGAGTCACTGCTGAGCCTCTGGGGAATGGTTACATGCACTGTGTCTACAACGTCTATTCATTAATTCTCTGATTAAAATTAATCATAAATAAAACTTAGCCGACACATTAAAATTAATTGAGACAGACAAGTTATTGTTTCAAAGTGCACCAAATAATTAATGAAATTGTTTTTGTGTGAATTTCAGAATCCATTCCTACAAGTAGCCACCATGAAGTAATATAACCCTTCTACTAAGATAGTTTAGGATAATACACACACTTGCATCACTCAAAGCTTAATATAAGTGTAACTGTTAGGAGAAAGTCTGCAGACTAATATTTTAAAATGGTAAAAAGTTTCTTTTTAAGAATAAGTGATTATTCGATAAGATTTTAGCTATAATTTTAAATTTAGCTTTTGCTGAATGTTAATTAATTTTGTTAATAAATTTATGTTAAATAATTCATTATTGTTTCTGATTATGTTTAAAAACCACTCCCTTTATTCTTTTCTTGGAATTGTGTGGAAATTTAAAATGATATGACTTCTTTCGTTCAATCTCAGATCGGAAGTGCATTTTTTTTATATTTTGGGTGAGAGGGTGAGAAACTACAGTGCGGCAATGACATACGACCGATCGCGAGGCAACGACCTGCCATATTTAAAATGTCTTCCCCGAATAGCGAAAACTTAATACGTCACTCACGGTCATGGCCGCGACATTGAGAATCGGTTCTTCTGGAACTGCCTGGGTCTCCTCATTCATTTGAGGATGTTCGAAAGCTCAGAGCTTTTTTCAATTGTTTCCCTCAGAGAAGTGTATGAACCCTTTTATGAAATTTGAGAAACGAGTAACCATTTGTAATGAGCTAGTTAATTATTACTTTGAAACCGGAGATCAACGGTTACTACTTTCGGTTACTAAGAATCCTTTCCTTTCCGGCAGAACGTAACATGTTGGTTTTATTTGTGAGGAATTTCAGAATTTAAATTCGGGTCAGTTGAATTCTCACGAGAAGATTGGAACAAACATTGAAAGTGGCGACAGACGCGATGGGCATTCAGCCGTTGTCACTGGAAACTTAGGGAGTTTGTTACATGAATAATAACGTTTCTCTGCTGCATTCAGAGATGTGATTGTTTCACTTGGTGTAAACAAGACAGGCGAAACGCCGAAGAGAAACGGAACTTTGGTGCCTGACTTTTCGGATTACCGGACAAAATAAAGTTTCGGTGACAATAATTAAACAAGGACTGCCACCGGTTGCTTCCAAATGACTTTTGTTATCTCCTTTTTTTCCTCCCATCTTTTTATTGCTCCTCACTGTCCATCCTCTTTCCTTTCTCTGCCCAGCTTCCCCCTGTTTTCATCCCCACTCTAATGCCAACGTGGAATTCATCTAATCAGAATTTATTAGGAGTGGGCAATGCGGGAAATTCGCGGGATTCACACAAAATTAGGGTTTTTCCTAATTCTTCTTAAAGGGACGAAATCGTTAAAAAGGGAACACAGAAAGTGATTGTAAAAATATTCTCCTTTGCAGGGATGATCTCGATATTTTACTGTTATCGAAAGTTATATTTTAACTTTTAAAAAATGATTCCCCGAAAGATTGTCACCGGCAGAAAATCTGCAGTTTATAACGGCTATTTAAAAATGTATGAAACTGACATATGTCAATACCAAAGCCGTCAGCTCAAGTATTTGCCCATTTTCCCGGATTTTGGCTTTAGTGAGGAAAATGCTTTTTTATTCAAGGAAAAAATGCAAATGCTTGAATTTTTTATTATTCACCGCCAATGTTCAACGGTCAAATTTTCATCCCGGCTTTTATAGGGAAAAAAGACCAAATTTTATTATATATTCTCATTTTTTCAGAGAGTTCGAAAATATTATCTTATTTTGTGACGGAGATTGGGCCGCCAAATCCTGATTCTTTGCCTGTCAGGTTTCCATGATTGTTCGATTTTATACAGTATAGTGATTTAAAGAGAAATGAAAAGTTATTTCGCATTTTTATATCGACGATTTGAGTTTATCATTTAAATTATTTTGAAAGGCGTTTCAACCTAATGTTGCCTCTTCTATTAGAGGTTGATGCATGTGTAGAATTTTTGCAAAAAGAAAACACGCCAAACCTTAAGGTTTCCTTTCTCAAAAAACCTCTTCTGCCTTTTTCCAAATAATAATAAGAACGTATTATACAAAACAACAATATAAAATAAAATTAGGCATTATACAGAAATAAAATCATGTAAAAATAAAGAAATAAAATAAAACTGAATGCTATGCAGGGATAAAAACGTATAAAAATAAAATTTAAAAAGTAAAATTATTTGACATTTAACATTGAGAAGTAAATTAACTGAGTAACATTTAATGGGGATTTGTTTATAATATAAAGTACGCATAATAATAAAACAACCTTTTATGTGAATCTAATTTAGAAATCTGCCGGAAAATGCGGAAATCAAGGTCGAATCAGGTCACATTCCATGCGGTGACACCTCGCAGAAGTGCAAAACAAACCCCTCTCATATGGTCATCAGCTTATCTGAGAATCTCTTATCAGAGACAGAATTACTAACCTCAGAAAAACATGTCCGAATACCAACAAACAAAAACCGACTGCGCTCAAAAAGAAACCCGGTATATAACGCGAGCCTTTTTAGCTAAACATCAGTTTGCTCAGGTACAGTCAGAAACAGAATACCGAAAATGATCGCTGAATGCATTGCAATTTTCGCCGTGGTCGCCCAAATCGGGGTTTCTGTAAGTAATTTATACTCTCGTTATAATCACCCTCGGTGTTTTATTTATCCAGAGTAATTTTTCTTCAGGGGTGCTCTTGCGGACAATCCTCCATTATTTTGCCGACCTGCGAATCCAACCCTCATTCCGCCCCGATCCTGGTTGCCACCGACAACACCAGACCCTCCTTCGGTAACTCTTTCATTCCCATGCCCAAAAACATCGTCGCCAAAGGCAGATACTCCGTCGCTCTCAGAAATTGCGGTCCTCTTCCGGAACAACAAATCCCGGTGACCGCCTCCCGCATCACCGCCCCGATCCAGGAAGGACCGACCGTTTGTCTCCCCGCCAGCATTCCGCCTCCAAGAACCATCTGCCATTCCTGCACCTGCTACAAGACCATCCTTAGACCGACCATCCACGACCAGTATGTGACCGTTCCGACTGTCCAACGTTACATCGAAACCGGACACAAACCCGTCATCGAAAACATCCAATACGAAGCCGTTCCCGTCAACTGCGACAGATCCGGGTTTTCCATTAATTCTGGACTTCGGTTGGTTGAGCTGGGAGCTGGTTCTTCGTCCGGGTGCATTAAGCTGATGAACCCAGGCTACCAGAGGATCCCAATGCCCCAAGTACAGGTGGTTGAGTTTCCCCGCGTTCAGTGCGTCAAAGTACCCGAAATCCAAACTGTGCAGATCCCACACTCTGTTCCTGTGGGATGTGTGCCACATTGCTGAGTCACAGTTGTCAAGCATTCCAACCAAATTTCATCAGCTAACACAAAAACGTAAGCGATACAGGATTTGTGTTGTGTTGCATTGTAAATATCTCACAATTTTACTACAATTATTTTAAAAATTGTTAAGTTTGAATAGAAATTAAAGTTGTCGAATTGAAATATTATTAATTTTAAAAAAACCCTCCACAAAAACAAGAAAGAAAGCTCACATTGTACTTTCTTTTGTGAAGAATAATTATTTAATTAACATCGCGGTCGCCCAAAAAATGAAGATTCCCGTAAATGAATTAATAAAAAATTAATTTTTGGGAGGCCTTCAGTAAATAACGTAATTCTTCTGTCCGAGTTTATATAAACACGAAGGGACAGTCGTGTTTGTTGAACTCCGAAACCGTAAACAATTACACGATTGTCGGAAATAAACTGCTTCATGTTTGGATTTTAATAATTAGAGGTTGTAATTCGATTAGGTCAGGTCTCATTCAGTGAGGCCCGATGAATCGACAGTTTAAGCTGCTTAAGCGGGGAGGGGAAATGTAATTTATTCAAATCGAATGTGGTGAGGTCCACAAGATGAAGGGTCAGAGAGCAATGGATGCTGTGGTAATTGGGAACCGAACTGTTGCTGTGGACAACTAAAGCTGTAGCGATATCGCTGACATAATTGTATGTCGAGTGTTGTTAATTCAAAATTCCCAAAACTTAACTGTATGAAATGAGGTTTTCTGTTTTATTCAATTCCTTATTGCTGTCGGAATGTTTTTTTTTTCGAAAAGGGTTAAAAAAATATAAAAATTCTTCCCCTTGAGAACGAAACAATACATTAATTCCCCTTAGTTTTACCCTAGTTCATCCCCGAAAGTCTTGACCCATCTTTTTAATATTCTTAATAATATATTTGGATCCCATCACGATGGGGTGGATTGAGGGTGAAAGGACGAACACAGGACGTTCATGACGAGAGGGCAAACAACACCCGTCTGCATCATCCGGGCGAATGAGGCGGCGAACCGGTACAGCGTCTCTTTTAAACTTGAAAGAGAACAATAGAGCCTGAGGAACGGTTTCCTTTATCTCAGCGATAGTTCCAATACTCTATATCTCCGACAGTCTAAATATTTTCAATCAGGATATCGCACTTCTGCTTCCGGACGTATTCCGATGATAAATATGTGTAAATATTCGGAAACGGTGAAATTGTTTAACCGTTTATCTACATATTTATGTGGGTCAGAAATTTATTTATCACGAACTGAGGGGTTTTCTCGCATGCCGGGGAAAGGGGTGAGAGATAAACCGGAAAAGGAAGCGGGGGAAAAATCTTCATTAAAAACTGAATTTAAAAAAAATCAAGAAGGAAATACAAACTAAGCGAAATTCGGATTTTGATTAGGAACAAGGTTAGGGCTATCTCTGTGTTGTATGATTGCTCTTCTGCATCGGCACAACGGGTGATTATCCCGAAATAAAAATAATCTTTCTATAATCTGAATAATGCGATCGGGAGTTTCTTATCGTTCCCGGAGGATTTTTGGGTTTTCTCGTGTTTCTTTATTCGGGAAACCCAAGCGCGAGTGGATTAGCATTCCTTTGAATAATTTTCAACGGGAACGTTACGAAATACACAACAGCCACCTCTCTCTCTCTCCTCTCCGGGGTTTATCACTCGAGCGAAAGATTTAAGCTTTTTTCTTGTCGTTTCTTGAGGCGAATAAGACTTTGGGAAAATGCTTTAAGAGCATTTGGAGGAAAACCGACGATTTTCTTTTCAGTGTAACAACAAAAAGACGGAATTTAGACGAGTCTTAATAAATTTGTAAATAATAATTCCATGGGAAGCTCGAGAAAGTTTGAAACATCGGATGAATTTCGAAACAACGCCTTCTCAATTTCATGCTCCCAAATAATCCCTCTCGAATTTTGTTTTTTTAAATAATACTCAGTATTTAAGTTATTATAAATATGTTTTCCGTTTATAATCGCGTTTTTTAATTTCAACTGAATTAAATAATGTCTTTCATTTATTTAATTTTGAATAATAATAATTCGAAAATATTGAATTGGTGAAAAACATCAATTGAGAGCTTTAATTCTGATTGTCCATTTTATTCAATTTTGCGTTTTGCGTTTGTGCACTCAAAATATGAATTTTACTTTCTCTTCTGATTTCTAATGACTTCAGACAGATCTAAAACGGGACAAAAGCAATGTCATTCGATTGTGGAGGTGTTTCTCCCAACACAAACTTTGCCTTGGCACTAATTCGAAACCTGAAATTGGGTGAAAATCCAAAATGAATGCGGCGCCGCCTTTCCGAAGAACACGAACCTTCCAAGACAATAGAACTCGGAAAAAGAGTTTACGCTTTTCAATTAGTTTTAGTGGAAAACATTGCCAAAAACAAAATCTCAGGTATTCGGTCCGCGCCACCTGTGCGAGGATAAGATTTCAATCAAGGAATACCAGCCAAGATAAGATACAACTCCCAAAAAGAACAAACCCCATTCCAAAAGAGAAGAGAAAACAATGCCTTTTTGCCATGTACGAGGTTTATCATTTTAAACGTATCTCGCCTGCGAGGATGAAACACCGAGTTTCGTTAAACAAAAGGTGTAAACACGGTAAATTATTAGTATATAAAATCACTTGGCCAACTCGTAAACATCATTCCTTTCCTTCTTCCGTTGGAAATCAAATTCATAATTCAAAAAAATGATCGCCAAGTGTGTGGCTGTTTTGGCCGTTGTTGCCCAAATTAACGCTTATGTGAGTACTCGTGCTCGGGAGCACTGGATTTTCACTTTTTTCGCCCTCAGAGGGGACTAATTTTCGCTGTTTCTGTATCCGATTAAGGTCTGCGAATCCAACTGCGCTTCTCCAGTTGTTGTCTCTGGCTGTGGATCCGCTTCCAGATTTGTAGGCTCCAGCGGAGTCGTCGGATCCGGCGTCGCCACCAGAAACATCGTCGCCAGAAACAAGTACCCAGTCGCTTTGGACAACTGCGGACCAGTCCCAGACTGCCGCGTTCCAGTCACCAGCTCTCAAGTCACCGCTCCAGTCCAGGAAAAGCCAACCGTCCGTCTCCCAGCCGCCATCCCAGCTCCAAAGACCGTCTGCCACTCCTGCACCTGCTACAAGACCATCGTCAGACCACGCGTCCACCAACAAGTCATCACCGTCCCAACTGTCCAACGCTACATCGAAACCACCCACAAGCCAATCGTTGAAAACATCCAATACGAAGCCATCCCAGTCAACTGCCAAAACGGCTACGGTTACTCCTCCGGAGTTGAAGCTGTCCCAGTTGCCCTCTCCACCGGATCTGTTTACGGGGGAATTGGAGCTAGCCCAGTTGCTTCTTCTTGCGTAGTCCCAGTCACCTCTTACTCCACCGGGATCTCCGGCTGCGGATGTCAAACCTGCTGCTGAAACCCTTGGCGAAATTCTCAAAAAATGTAATTTTGCAATTTAAAAAAAAATATACAAATTTTTAAATTCTTACAATTGTTTTTTTTACGTTTGAGAATGAATTCGGTAAGACAAACATGTACCATCACATACTTCGGATGTTATCATTGATTCGAAACCACATTTTGACTTTTAAATTAAACGCGATTCACTCTCAAGAAAAAATCTAAAAAAGAGGAGGAGAGATACAGAAAAACAGAGGAGACATAAGAAATTCCAGAATGCGTACACGAAATAAAATCTACGTAGAAATAAATTAATAAATATTAAATATTTTATATTAATGCGAATTTACATGACAGTGAGGTTTGCTCGTGATGTACTTAGTTGCAGGTGGAGAAGCACTTTGGGAGGGAAACAGTTTGGCAAGAACGTGGAACTTCAACGACTTGGACACGTGGAACTTCGACGGTTTGGGAACAGCGTGGAACTTCGACGGTTTGGCACACACGTGGGAGTTCGATGGTTTGGCCACAGCGTGGAGCTTCAACGACTTGGACACGTGGAACTTCAACGATTTCCAAGCGTTGAGCTTCAACGACTTGGACACGTGGAACTTCAACGGTTTGGGAACAGCGTGGAACTTCGACGGTTTGGCACACACGTGGGAGTTCGACGATTTGGCCACAGCGTGGAGCTTCAACTACTTGAACGCGTGGAACTTCGACGGTTTGGCCGCAGGAAGATTCGACGGTTTGGCAACAACGTGGAACTTCGACGGTTTGGCAACAACGTGGAGCTTCAACGATTTGGCCACAGGAGGATTCGACGGTTTGGCCACAGGAGGATTGAACGTTTTGTCCGCATGGCACAGCTGGGACGAAAACACCTTCTTGCTTGCATTCGCAGGAACCTTCGCAGTTGACTGGGATGGCTTCGTATTGGATGTTTTCAATGATTGGCTTGTGGGTGGTTTCGATGTAACGTTGGACGGTTGGGACGGTGATAACGTGTTGGTGAACGCGTGGTCTGACGATGGTCTTGTAGCAGGTGCAGGAGTGGCAGACGGTCTTTGGAGCTGGGATGTTGCATGGGAGACGGACGGTTGGCTTTTCCTGGACTGGGGCGGTCACGTGGGAGGTGGTGACTGGGATCTGTCTGTCTGGGGTTGGTCCGCAGTTTCTCAAGGCGACTGGGTATTTGCCCTTGGCGACGAGGTTTCTGGTGATGGCACCGGAAGCTCCGACGGATCCGGAGATTCCAGAGGAAACGGAGGATCCAGAGAATCCAGAGGATCCGCAGAATCCAGAGGAGATGGAGGATCCGGAGCAGGTGGATCCGCAGGTCTTGACGACACAAGACTGTTCACAAGCCTGGGATAAGATAAAGAGCGTTAAAGGATGGCGTCGGATGATATCCGAATTGCAGTAAATTATCAGGATTGAAAATTACCGGAGCGGCGGTGGCGGCGACGGCCAAAAAGGCAACGAGGATGCACTTGGCGATCATTTTCCGATCGTTCTTCTTTCGATGGGACCTATTTAAGGAAGAAATAGCAATTGAACTTCCCCAGGGCATGCGGTCGTTATATACTATTTTATTGGGTTGTTTACCTTATTTACGCGAAGTTTGTTTGTTAGCATGCTGGCACGTTTTTAAATGGTCAGCTCTAGATAACTATGTATTTTTGTTAAATTGAACAATTTTTAAAAAAACTCAATTTTTCCCGGTCCCTTTACATTACTCCAGGACAAATACCCGGAAAATTAGCACTTTTAGATCCAAAATAAATTACGATTCATATTCTGACTTTCTGTGCATTTTAAATTAAAATTTAATGGAAAGATTTTTAATGTCAGGCGTTTACTTTTGTTTTTAACTTTTTTTTTAAACCTAGTCAGAGCGATGCCTACCACGATTTAATAGGCTAGTTTTCTATGTTGCTATTATTAGCAGAGAGCGTGCGAATCCCTTTCAAACAAACTGTACTTGTGAAAGTTTCCTGATTGGTCAGTGCAGGGGATAATTACATACTGTAGATAACTCAGCCGAAATTGGGCAATTCATACAATATTTTTTTTAACTATTCTTTTGGCATTCCTTTAGACTCCCCAATGAAAAATTCAGAGTATTACAGTGCGGTGTGCGCAGTCCACAATCACTCCTATATAATTTTATTACACAAGTTATGAGCATAATTCAAGCTTTCAATCTTTTACTTGAATTCTCCAACTGGAAATTTGATTCCATCAAAACTTAAAGAGGCAAATTCTTCCATTGCCATTAATTCCATAAAATTATTATAGGAAAAAATAAAAGTGCAGAAAAAAATAAAGAACAAATTAACCGATTTGCATAGCTAATGGTATGTTGACCCTTACAAAGAAATATCATACGATAAAATAAGCTGACGTAGCGGTTTGTACAGTATGTTTCAAACTGTAATTTGCAATTTAGTGTTGTAAACAAACCAATAAAACAGTATATAACGACCGCATGCCCTGGGGAACTTCAATTGCTTTTTCTTCCTTAAATAGGTTCCATCGAAAGAAGAACGACTGGAAAATGATCGCCAAGTGCATCCTCGTTGCCTTTTTGGCCGTCGCCGCCACCGCCGCTCCGGTAATTTTCAATCCTGATAATTTACTCCAATTCGGATGTCCTCCGACGCCATCCTTTAACGCTCTTCATTTCATCCCAGGCCTGTGAACAGTCTTGCGTTGTCAAGACCTGCGGATCCACCTGCTACGGATCCTCCGTTTCCTCTGGATTCTCCGGATCCGTTGGAGCTTCTGGTGCCATCACCAGAAACCTCGTCGCCAAGGGCAAATACCCAGTCGCTTTGGACAACTGCGGACCAGTCCCAGACTGCCGCGTTCCAGTCACCAGCTCTCAAGTCACCGCTCCAGTCCAGGAAAAGCCAACCGTCCGTCTCCCATGCAACATCCCAGCTCCAAAGACCGTCTGCCACTCCTGCACCTGCTACAAGACCATCGTCAGACCACGCGTCCACCAACAAGTCATCACCGTCCCAACTGTCCAACGCTACATCGAAACCACCCACAAGCCAATCGTTGAAAACATCCAATACGAAGCCATCCCAGTCAACTGCGAAGGTTCCTGCGAATGCAAGCAAGAAGGTGTTTTCGTCCCAACTTTGCCATGCGGACAACACGTTCAATCCTCCTGTTGCCAAACCGTCGAATCCTCCTGTGGCCAAATCGTTGAAGCTCCACGTTGTTGCCAAACCGTCGAAGTTCCACGTTGTTGCCAAACCGTCGAAGTTCCACGCGCTTCCAAGTACCGTTGAAGCTCCACGCTGTGGCCAAATCGTCGAACTCCCACGTGTGTGCCAAACCGTCGAATCTTCCTGCGGCCAAACTGTTGAAGTTCCACGCGTTCAAGTAGTTGAAGCTCCACGCTGTGGCCAAATCGTCGAAGTTCCACGTGTGTGCCAAACCGTCGAAGTTCCACGTTGTTGCCAAACCGTCGAAGTTCCACGCTGTTCCCAAACCGTTGAAGTTCCACGTGTCCAAGTCGTTGAAGCTCCACGTTGCGAAATCGTCGAAGCTCCACGCTGTTGCCAAACCGTTGAACTCCCAAGATGCTTCTCCTCCTGCAACTAAACTGAAAAATCCAAAATAACGAAGACCAAATTTCGGTTAAACTCATGCAAATTTTTCGGCAACAAAGTGAAACATTCCCAAATTCCTGAATGTTTCTTCAAATCTTCTTAAAAATTTCAATCTGTGATGCGGTAACCGTATTTTATAAAAACAGAAATTCATCGAAAGATAGTTTAGAAAAATTGTCTTTCACTCAACTGCAAATTTCAGAAAAGACTAAAGACCGCTCCGACCTCAAAACATCACATTATCTTAAATTATTTTCCTGGTAATTTATAAATATAAAATTGAATTCATTCATACTTCCATTTCCTTATTAACAGCTTTATAAGTGTATAAAATGTTAATTCATTCCCCAAAAATTTACACCGAAGAATGTAACGTATTTTCTCTTGTATTAGAGCATATAAATTATTAGAAATTCCTATTCTCACATATTGCTTGGGAACATTAGATGTTCTTTAGAACCACATTTTAGATGTGACCCTCACAAAAAGAAACGAAGTGTCGAAACCTAATGTAATTAAATATTTTTTTGAGACTCCACAACTCCCTAAATTCCAATCAATTATGATTTGATTTGAAGTATACAAAGCCAACTTGAATTCTTTCTCTTATTCAGCAATCATTATTGTACGAATTTATATTTTAAATGAAAATGAGTCAACAAATTTTTTGATTTCAAATTTTAAATTTGGGTTTCCCAACAGCACTGCATTCGCTTCATTTTTACTCACCAGAGTTGAAATGGTCCGTTACGTTTGTTATTATAATAAGTATAATAAATACTGAGATGTTATCGGGTTTACGGACTGTGAAAAGCATGCGAGCTTTCAATTAGCCGTATTAAAGGAGGATTCGGATCAGCTGTGACCTGTATAAGAATAAGAGTCATTTATTATCTCCCCATACTGAAATATGTATTAATTTTGGGGTTTTACGCAGTTATAATGAATAATTATTACCTAATTTATGTGAGCGCTAAAAAATTTTGTGTTTAATTGCAGTCACCTCAAATCGCAGATACACGAAATAAAGAAAGAGCACGAAAAAAAATAGCGGTGAAAGTTCTTTAGATAATGAAAAGCCTGCAAAACAATTGATATCAAACGAGAAATCAAAGTTTATTGTAAGTTTTTAAAATTTAACGAAAAAAAGAAAACATATTGTTTCATAATTCGTAAAAACCCTATCTCTTAAAAATCAATTAACGTGAAGATTACACTAATGTGGGCATTCTAAATTTGGTTTCTCCCAATATTCCATTCGAAATTATATAATGACGTCACACATAATTCAGGCATTTCGCACGGGCGAAAATACGGCGAAACGATTCGGCGGCCAAAAGTATTAAAAATTTCAAAAATGGTTCGGGCATTAAATAAAACAGCGGCTGTCGGAGTGCAATAACGCAGTTATTGAATTCCCACCTTTGACTTTTTGAATGACCGCAGGTGCAAACGTTCCAAACCAAACCCTGAAAACTCATAACAAAAGGGTCATTTGGCTAAATTTACTCAAAAAAATTACATTGACACAGCAATAATTATTTAAATTACCGATTCTTATCTCAGTTCAGTCTTTTTAACGTGTCAAAAATACGGCAAACAAAAGTCAATAAACTAAGGTAAACAAACTGAAATATAGTATATAAATCTGCGTAAGAACCTGTAAATATCACTTTCTCCACTTCCTTCTTCCACAAACTTTTCTAATAACACTTAAAAATGATCGCTAAGTGCATCGCCATTTTGGCCGTTGTTGCCCAAATCAACGCTGCTGTAAGTATTCCTAAAGGGAGGTTTTCCCTTCAAATTTGTTTTCTTTCTCGGTGAGGTTGTTCAACAAGCAGTTTTATTCCTTTAGCCAAGCTGTTGCGGCCAATCTTCCGTCGTTTTGCCAACCTGCGGATCCCCATGCCGTTCCTCCGGTGTCGTTTTGGAATCCGGCAACTCCGGCTGCTCCTCTGGATCCTTCCTTAGAACTTCTTCCTCCGCCTCTGCTTCCGGTGCCATCACCAGAAACCTCGTCGCCAAGGGCAAATACCCAGTCGCCTTGAGAAACTGCGGACCAACCCCAGACAGACAGATCCCAGTCACCACCTCCCACGTGACCGCCCCAGTCCAGGAAAAGCCAACCGTCCGTCTCCCATGCAACATCCCAGCTCCAAAGACCGTCTGCCACTCCTGCACCTGCTACAAGACCATCGTCAGACCACGCGTCCACCAACACGTTATCACCGTCCCAACCGTCCAACGCTACATCGAAACCACCCACAGACCAATCATCGAAAACATCCAATACGAAGCCGTCCCAGTCAACTGCGAAGGTGCCCAATCCTCCTCTTCCTCCTCTTCTGGTTTCCAATTTGTTGATGCTGGATCTCGCTCTTCCTGCGGATGCGGACAAGCCATCGAATCTTCCTGCGGCCAAACCGTCGAAGTTCCACGTGTCCAAGTTGTTGAAGCTCCACGCTGTGGCCAAACCGTCGAACTCCCACGTGTGTGCCAAACCGTCGAAGTTCCACGCTGTTCCCAAACCGTCGAAGTTCCACGTGTCCAAGTCGTTGAAGCTCAACGCTGTGGCCAAATCGTTGAAGTTCCACGTTGCCAAAACATTGAAATCCCACAACTCTCCTCTTGTTCTTCTTGCTAAACAAACTGTTTGATTTGATAACTTTGATTTTATATAATATATATTTTTGAAAATTATTACAATTTTTCGTTATATATTTTCATACCTCAAAACACCATTTTTGAAAGAAATACAATTTTTATAAAATCTGGATACAAAATAATGATAAACATCGTTTGAAAATACCTTCCTGAAGCTTTGTCGGTCAAATGTGAGTCCCAAATTTACTCAATTTTATTTTGATCCCCTCAAATATAATCATCATTAAGGAAGTTCAGACCAATCGCGAATTATGTATAACGTTTTTACCGAAAAAGTGAACCAGGTGATGATCCTTTCCTGTGGCAGATTTAAAACAAAACCCATTTACAAGGCCTTTCCTTTTTAATGTATTTTCATACAGTATACAATATAACGTTATTGAATAAATCCCTTATCGATGCCTTCGTGACATTCGTTCCGCAGTTTCTCTCCGTAAAGAATTTAAATTTGAAATTTTTTTCAAAATATTGTGTCGGTATTTTTGGTCGTTGACATAAAACTCATTCAGGTACAATTATTGTACGTAATTAGTGTTTTCCCGTTGTGCGGAAATTTAAGTAAGAAATCACGGAGGTTTCCGTCCAACAAAAGCATTGTTTTCCCTTCCTGAATTTTTCACTGCGAAAACGTTTAATTCTTCGGGGTTTTGAGGTCTTCAGAATGAGTTCCGCTTTTTTAAAAACAATCTCTGTAAACACGCTCAATTTCGATGTATATAAGATTTTGAGTCGGATCCTCTGCATCATTCGCTCTTTACTCCATTCCGAAGGACGAAAAACATCAGCATGATTCCGAAATTTTTGGTTATTTTGGCGGTCGCACTGCAGATCAGTGCATTCGTAAGTAGTTTTTTGAGTTTACTTAAAAATTTTTGAAAAAAAAAAACTTTTCATTTTATCTCCGGATGATTGAAACCTAATTCTGTTTCCCTTTCTTCCTTTTCCATTTATTTTCCGAAATTTTCCGAAGCTTTTCAATTCTTACGGAATTTATTATTTTTGCTTTTTGTCGAGTCTTTCCTAACCCTTCAGAAAGACCAATTCTTGTCCGTTGGTTTTCATCTCACATTTTAATGTCATGTTAAAAAACAATCAGAGGTCATTCAAAGTCAGCGAGAATTATTTTAACAATTAAACTTGAGATTTGTGGCAATATGCTGGTTCGGTTGTTTGTTAATTGTTTAATTTAAAAACGAATACATCCGTTATTTATAAAAACAATAGGTCAAATTATTTTAATGAGATAATATAGTTTTGGGTGTTGTGTACTCAGCATAAGCGTAATTTTCAGAAATATCCTCAAGAATCGATCGATTACGGGAATATTGAAGGATCGGTGAGCAACGGGAACAGGTATGAGTACGCAGCTTCAGCAACCAGGGATACCTACCCAAGGATCATCTCCGGACATAAATCCTCTAACCAAAACCACAACGTGGGATATTCGGCACCCGCCAGAAACCTCGTCGCCAGGGGCAAATACCCCGTCGCCCTGCAGAGCTCCGGCCCCGCTCCCGACAAGAAGATCCCCGTGATCACCACCCACGTGAGAGCCCCCCTGCAGGAAAAACCCACAGTTCGCCTCCAGACCAAAATCCCAGCGCCCAAGACAGTCGCCCACACGTGCACCTGCTACAAGACCATCATCAAGCCACGTGTGCACCAGCACATTATCACCGTGCCCAGCATTCAGAGGTACATCGAGACCGTTCACCGCCCGGTCATTGAGAACATTCACTATGAGGGTTACCCAATCCGCTGTGTGGAGGCGGGTAACGAGGAGGGGGAGAAGGAGAAGAGCCAAGTGGAGACGTTTCAGCCTGTTGATGTGTCCTCCATGTCGGGGCGACTGCAAATGAGCGAAGCGCCGAAGAAAAACGCAGAAAGTTTCGAACTTGCCACCAGGCAAACTTTCGAACTGCCCAAGACTCAAACTGAAAAAGTAAAAGTCATTGAAATTCCCCAGTTCCAGTTTTGTCAAAATCAGGAGAGCCAAAACATTGAGATCCCTCGCCTGTTCGAGACTCAGGAGCAACCCCAGGAAATGAAAATCCATTTTGTCGAAAACCAAAAACTCCAAACCGCCGAACTGCCGCGTGTGCAATTCATCGAATCGAAAAGACCCGAAACTTTGGAAATTCCAGAAATGCGATTCCTGGAAAGCAAGAAGCCTCAAGTAATGGAAATCCCCAGCAGTCAGTTTTTGGAAAGCAAGTCAGAAGCCATCGAAGTTCCGCGCGTGGAATTCCTCCAGGCTCAGAAGCTGCACACTGTCGAAATTCCACGCATTCGTGTGCAAGAATCGCCGGAAGTTCAGACCGTTCAGGGCGGAACCATCACTTTAGGAACGTCGCCTTACACTTTCCGCTTTAATAATTAAGATAATTTATTTATTTAATTATTTATTATGTGCAATAAAAACATTTTAAAACTATTATCTGTACTATCATTTAAAAACCTTTTAACGTTATATCGTTGGGTGCACTTTTCCACCCCACAGTCAGTGAATTCGGTTTTTCCTGTGATTGTTTTGCCATAATCAGCGCTCTTTTTGAACTTGAATTCAAAAGAATGCTCACAAATGCATAATTTCAAGCCAATCCCACAAAAATTACATAATTTAGAAATTTTTGTGAAGTCAGCTGAAACATTGATTTTTTTTCTTGCAGGTAAGGACATTGATCGGGATTGCGGGTGAAGTCCAAGGTAAAACGTGTGATTTAAAAAAATAAATTTTATATATAATTATCAGTATAAAAACAGCATATGTACAAACTTCATACAAAAGTATAAAAAAATAATAACTAGCTAATGTCTACATTACACTAAAGAAATAAGTAAATACCATCAGTCGGGGCTTAGCAGAGTTTTGAGAGTAATGATAGCAAGCACGGGGGTAGCGGAAGAGCTGCAGGTGCAGGGGGCGCAGCTAAACAGGGCACACATGGTGGCAATGGTGCGGGGGCACAGGCAGGCAACGGTGCGGGGGCGCAGGCAGGCAACGGTGCGGGGGCGCAGGGAGGTAAAGGTGCGGGGGCACAGACTGGCAACGGTGCTGGGGCGCATGGAGGCAATGCGGGAGCCGCTTTCGCAGCCAGGGACAGCAGGGCCAACAGGCTTGGAGGGATCGCCGGTGGGGCTGGGGGCTTGGCAAGCGCCAGGCATGGTGCCGCCGCTGGTGGAGGTGGTGGTGGTGGTGCAGCAGCGAGAGATAACAAAGCGAGGAGGCTCGGTGGGATTGCCGGTGGGGCAGGCGCCTTAGGGAGAGGCAGGCATGGTGCAGGGGCAGGTGCCGGTGCCGGTGCTGCAGGTTCCGGGGCGTAGGGCGGGCAGTTGATTGGTACGCCGTGGTACATGATGTTCTCAACGACCGGGGTGTGCGTTGTCTGTATGTATCGCTGGATCGTGGGAACGGTTATTAGCTGCTGAACGACCTGGGGCTTGACGACGGTTTTGACACAGTGGCAGGTGTTGGCTATGGTTTTGGTCGGAGGCACACAAGCTGGCAGAGGGACCGGTGGCTTATTGACGAGTGGAGCCTGGACAGGAGGCGCGTTTATGGGCGGGAGTGGACATGGACTGGGCCCGCAATTATCTAACATGATGGGTACAACGGGAGCGCATGACTGTGAAGGTGGCTTCGATGCTCGACATCCACAACCCTGAAAACAGAATCACACTTAAATTTGCATGATACACAAAAACCCCTTCATAAAAACCAAAGCTCTTTTTAAATAATTATGAAACATTTGGTTTGATTGAAAAATTTGAGCTTTTAGCCTAAAATAAGAAAATCACGTGAAGGCCCGTGCCTGTACTTACCGCTGGAGTTGAGCGAGCTCCAGTTAATATCGAAAGTGACACAAGACAGTGAAAAAACAATTTGGAAACCATATTTTGGTTAATTGAGACGAGATCCCTGATAAGATTACGTAATCTCGGGTATCATCGCGACGTTTTATATGAAATCAGTGCTGACCCTGGTCGCTCAAGGCAGTTTCTTGCCCTGGATTGCACGTGACAATTTCGATTTGTTTTGACCATCGCTTTGGACCATTGTAAAACAATAATAATAATACAGACTGCATTCTTTCATTTCTCTCTTAAAAAAAATCAAATTTCTTGCTTTTGTTTTCGAGATTCGGCCCTGAGGGAATTTTCGCGCTTGGGTAATCGCCCCCGAATGCAATTTTTAGAAAGAACAAATCCATTTTCTTCTGCTCCGTCATTGGTCCTCAAGGATGGCTCTTTCCAAACGTGCGACTGATATTCTTTTTAGTATCGTTTCTGCGATGGATATTTTTTAGTAAAGGAACGTGAAATTCGAATATTTTTTCATAAAGTCGGAGTGATGGAAAAGGTTTAGATATTTTTATAATAAACAAAGGCATATTTTAAAAAAATGTTTATTAAAAAACTATTTGCAAGATACAATGGTGGTTTCTGAAATCCAGTCGACGCTGACCTTTTAACTTGAAACCGAAATCTGATGAGTAATGTAAATAAAAATTTTCTTCGAAATTGAGGCCGGCGATGTTGAATTGGACAGTGGGGGGAGATTAAATCGACTTCTTATAAAAGATTCATCGCCGTTGTGCCGTTTAATTATTAAAGTGTGGGTTTCAGTAACGGTTGAAAAAGCTTTGAATAAAAGCAGTTTCCTTTATTCGGGATCTGTTTCCGTCGGCGAAAGCTCCCTCAATTTCCGTTGTCTTTCATTTTTTTCAAGTTGTGGCAGTTTGACATTAAATTATAATACACTTCGATTGTTATTAATTTCAGAAACATATTATTATTTTAATGACTCATGGGTTATATTCGAGCCCTTCGCTGTAAAATGGTCATTCGAAAAGAAAAAATTATTATGCTTTCCCACTGCAATAACAACTACCGAAGGTTTACTCCTTATCTGTCGTTCGTGATCATTAACATGTCTTAATGCTCTCTTGTTGTGAAGTTGTCAATTAATTAATTTAATTTTTGAAGGTCATCGTGGATGACATTTAAAACGAACTTTTCACAGTGGAATAAGTTTTTGAAGATTTTTCACATTATCAATATTTTGTTTTCCCCTGTGTTGTTTTGTAGTACATAATTGTAATTTATAAGATTTTTACAGTCGGATTACCATGATTTTTTGTAGTTATTTACGGCACTCACATCTGTAAAACTTCAGGAGAAATATTTTTATTGGCGTCATACCGCACAATTATAGTGGCGCAGGTTAAGGTTCCTTTGCGGTTTAACGCCATTTTGGATTCACAAACGGTCCGCCAATACTGCTGTAAATGACAAGAGCGATTAAATCCTAAGTCATAATGAAATATAAGAAATAAAACTGGTTAAATGAATAAATGAAAAAGGCTTAATAGTTTCAAGAACTGCGTTGAATTAATAACGGAATTAAAAAAAGAAAGGAGCAGTCGCATGACCAACTTATTTCCTTCCCTGAAAATCAAAACAAAGCAGATAACGTTTTTTAAATATTATTTTCGATATATTACAACTAAACTTACATAACTAACAATTACAGTATAAAAAAAAAACAAAAAAATAACAAATAACAAGAAAGTCTACAATCACTGATGAGTTTATCCTCCACTTATCGCGCATTAAATAATAATAGCATTTGTGGGTATCGAGACAAACGAGGAACATCCAGACCTGAGGAACCTGCCGGGGTAGTTATTGAGGGACATACATCTGGGGAAAACGGCCGGGCCCAGGGAACAGACAGAGGGCTCGATGGGGGTGGCGTGGTAGTGGATCTTCTCCACGACGGGGGTGGCCATGGTCTGAATGATTCTCTGAACCGAGGGAACCGAAATGATTTGGTTGTGGACCTGAGGTTTGACTACTGTTTTGATGCAGGTGCAAGTGTTGGCCACCGTTCTTGGTCGGGGGATGCAGCCGGCGGTGCGGAGGGGCATTCTTTCCATTGTTCTCGTCCTCACGTGGCTGTTGAGGATTGGAATGTTTGTCGCTGTCGGTCCGTAGTTGTTCAAACGCACTGGGATGGTGCGTTGACAGCAGGGCTCGGCTGAAACCTGACAAATAAGTTTCCATATTTAAATGTGTTTACAAAATTTACTGCATTCGAAAATCTGAGTCATTTATATTTCTGATTTAGAAATGAAAAAAGCTGTAAACCTTCCCCCGTAATTCTAAATATTTCTTGGCACTTCAACTTTTTTATATTTTCCTTTATACATATGTAAAATGGCGTTTTCTATAAAGAAATACCATAAAAGATTGAGAAATGATTGCTTTTTTATTACTTTTATATATCTCAGTTGTTAAATTCGAGTTTTTTTATGAAATACTGTCGCATACTTTTTTGGGGGGTTTTTTTGCCTTTCTTTTTACTTACGAAAACAGAAATCAAGCAAATATTAACTACAAGTAAGCATTGTTAAATTGGCTATCGCAATAACAGAGGTTCTGATAAGATTAAAAAAAAATATCTGAAACTTTTTTTTAGATAAAAAAATAAGACGTCATTTTGTCTGGGTGGGTATCAGCAAGTAAAAAGTCAAAAGTTGGGAAAACCCCCGCCTCTGCTTTCAGCGGACCAATGAGAGACGTGCGAACATAATGTTTCCTCTGCGCCGACGAATTCTTCTCTCTCATTGGATGATCTCTCAGCCGCATTTCAATGCCTGAGTGTCGATAGGCCAATCTCAGATTGAGGCCTCCCTGCGATGGCTCCTTATAATTTGTGGTGTTAAATCCGCAAAAACTGCTGTTTTTAAATAGATTACCGTTAGTATTTCCTTTTTTAAGTTTTACTTTTTTTTTTAATATTTTAATAAAGTTATTCCTTACATTCTGTTTTTGATATTTGTCAGTCTAATTAAATTTTCATAATTGCATCATTTTTCACTGTTATTTTCTCTTTTTATTATTTCTAAATTTAAATTACACAAATGTCAAAATGACTCCCCGGCGCCATTTCAGTGTTGCGAAGTTTCTTACCGACAGTCAGTTAACAAAAAAAATTTAAATTAACCGAATCTAAGCAAAAGATGTGCGTTGAGCTTTTTGCCCGGCGATACAAAAAGTAATCGAGCACGACATAAGGAACGAATTGACAGAGGATCGAAAACGAGCAATATTGAAAACTGATACATATTTAAAAAGAGAAAATTTAACTGATTCAAAATAATGTGCAGATTTTAATGCATAATTGTTTTAAGGTACTAAAATTTATGAGTGGTGAATTTATCTTTCAACTCAGTGTCATTCGAAGGTAATGAATCATTTACGGACATTGAAAATTATAGAAAATTTTCTAAAAAAGCAGAAAATAAAGCGGCAGTAATATAACTATAATATAATAAAAGTAATATAACTATAAAAATAAATATAAATATAATATAAATGTTAATAAAAAAATATAAAACTATATAACAGTAAATATAACTAAATTAAATTGTATAAGTCAAATGTATAACTTTTTAAAAATCTCAGCAAATAAAATTAGATGTGTGTGAATTTAAACGGAACACAACGAATTTCTTAGTGAAAGTAAAAATTTCATTTAAAAAAAAAATATCAATGAGATTAAAGATGAGAAAAGGTAATACTACGAGCAGAATGAAGAGCTTGGAAATAATTATAAAAAGAAGCTTACGCGTTTATGACGGTCCGCGACCGAGAGATGATGAAAAAGAAGAAAAAAAACTGAAAACGATGATGTTGTCGAAAAAGAAAAACTCACCCCCACAACGATAAGAGCGATAACGAAGATGCACCTGGACATCATTTTGATGGTGCGAATTCGGAATGAAGACTAGATGTTATTAAAATATCGTGCGACTGATAACTGCTACTGATAATGATGTTGTCATCAGCTTTTATACCGAAAATTGAGGCTAAGACGTTCGCCTGAAGAAAAAAGTTTGTGACTCTTCGCTCGAGCACGCTCCTATTCAATTTACAATTTTGCTCGCATTATTACAAAATAAACTGAAAGCGAATGCGGGGAGAAGAGTCCGTGACCGTTATAATAACACGAATGTTTTGTAATTAATTAATAATTGTGTGCTCTTCGGGGGTTTTCGGAAGCTCGCCCAGTTTGTTGCCGCTATTGAGAACCGTTGGCTGAGGACTCGTATTTAAACGGACCTCATCGTTTTCGGCGGCAAAATGCTCCGACTCCTCCTCACCGAATGTTCCTAAAACAATATGGCCAATTATGGGTTTTCGATTTTATCTCGTCTGTTTCTGTGGGTGGAGGGGTGTCCCTTTTCTCAGTTCAGCCGTTTCTGCTCTGTGCTAAGAAAATGGCATACCGTCTTTCTCTGCCATCGCTCCTTTTTTTGCATCCACAGTAACTTTGGTTTGGTAAGTCAGCGGTTGCCATCTCTACCGAAAGTTGAGTTTGCTTTCATCTCAGCTTTTGTCTGTTTTGCTCCCATATTCGGTGAACTAACGATGCTTTCTGAATATCCTTTGTTTTTTTGCTTCTTTTCCACTTTTGATTATCTCTACTCGCTGAGTTGTCGGACCGAGTTCGAATCCCAGTGGGTATTATTCTAAGGGCGTTCTCCCTCGCAGATGATTGGTCAGCACTGGTCAAGCGGGTCAGTCTACTGTATACGCAGCTTCTACTTTTATTATATTTCCCCAGATATTTGCTCGAGAAGTACACACGAGGAATCTTTCCTTTCTGTTTTTTTTTCCCCTGGTAAAGCCAATTCCGGCACAAGCTGGGAGAAGACTGCTAACATGACTACCCTCGGTGCGAAATTTTGAGAATTTTAGCAGCCACTCGGAGGGAGCAGGATATGCAGAAGCCGTGTTTCCGGACGGAAAGAAGTGTTACCCTACCTCCTCGTTCTCGAGTCGAGTTTAATAAATAATCCAAACTCGTCGTTTTGGATCCGTAAAGGAATCGAAAACAAATTTGTCTAATATAAACAAATGTCTTTGTGCGATGGCTCTGCGCCCGGTATTTGTCCACAGTGCGCCGGTACCTGATGTTTTCTTCATTTTGAGTAACCTTAACAATTATTTTGCCCGGATTGTCTCTATATAAAAAGAAGATTCTCCTATTTTTTGTACGATTCGCTCCTGCCTTTAACACGAACCTCAAAATGATCGTCACAGTTCCATTTGCCTTATTTTGCCACCTACTTATCTTCTTCATCACCGCCCACACAGTGAGTATTGATTTTTCGTTCTTTCTGCCGAGTACCTCTTTCTATAACTCCTTTCCGAATCAGGTCTCAAGTCACCACTGCTCCTACGAGTCCGACCCAGAAGCCGCGGAGGACTTCGAACCCGATTACTACCACGACCTCCCGGACTCCTTCGGCCGGGTCATCGTGTCCGAGCAACCCCTCGGCAGAGTGGTCGGCGTCCCCCATTCGCAGTCCTGCGACGATTACTATTACGTGGATGAGCCCGACGTTCGGAGGCCCCCTCCCTCGAGGAAAACCCTCAAACGCGTGCGGGATGTCGAGTACCCCTCTTACTATGAGAGGGGACACGTGTCCCCCCGCCGCCCGCCCCCTTACAGGGCTCCCATTCAAGTGTTTGATGACTCCGACATGTGCTAGCAAATGATCAAAATGTGTATTTGTGTTGTTTTTGAAACTTTTGTATATTTTTATTTGTTTTTTATACATAGTTTTTTTATACTTTTTATAATATAAAGTATTTATACTTTTTAATAAATAGGTTTTATTCTGAGGTTTCCTTTCCTAGATTATTAGGAAGGAAAGGGTTAGAAGACTTAAAGCTTCGGAGTGGTTTTTCGATTGTAGCAGTAGCTAAGAAGTAAAGGCTTGACGGTCAAAAACGGTGTTGAACATCTGAGTTGGAGGCTTTATGAGTATTGAGTAACGCCTGAAGTTCCACCAACACCGGCTGATGTTCATCGCAAGTTAATTCGTATTTTTTTATAAATTTTTTTTTGTATAAGTCGTATATTTGCCGTGAATTCCATTTTTTTACCCATTTTATTATCGGTAGTCTTCAAAAAAAGTCGATCTGAGATTACACAGAGTTTCTGAGGATTCTCTGTCTTAACGTGGGCATCTTGTCCAATTTTTTATGAACATATAAATATTTATCTTATTTGCATTTATTTGTAACGAATAATATAAAATACAAATGTGCGATGTGAAAAGCATAAACAATTTTTTTTTTTTAATATTTAAAACAAAAGAGTTCCTAGCGTATTCTACGGTCACATAAAGCAGGGACAGTTGCAGGGGGTGTACAAATAAGAATCAGGGCAGCTGTAGCTGCTGCTGGAGGCACAGCCGCAAGTCGAGGGGCAAGAGATGGGGCCAGGGCCCGGGAAGTACGGAGGAGCGATGATTGATATGTGAGTGATAGGTTGCCTATCGGGGCCAGAAGTCGAAGTGGAAGGCGCCGCGGTGGTCGTGGGGGCCGGGGTGGTGGTGGACGTGGTCGTGGTGGACGTCGAAGCCGGGCATGCCGGTTGGGGTTGTGGTATCGGAACGGGCAGCGGCATCGGCACGGGGTAGGGTACCATTTGGGGCGGTGGGGGCGGAGGGGGTGGTGGTGGTGGCGGAGGTGGTGGGGGAGGCGGTGGAGGTGGTGGTGGAGGTGGTGGGGGTCGTGGCGGTTGCTGTGAAAACGTAACGGACGTGACTACCGGTCTGTCAGAGCCTGAGTAAGACTGTTGGCCGTAGCCGGGGTTGTAGTTTTGATTGTAATTCATAGGCCCTGAATTGTAGCCTGGGTTGTAGTTATTCGATCCCGGATTGTAGCCATTTGATCCTGGGTTGTAGTTATTTGGTCCCGAATTGTAATAGCCTGGGTTGTAGTTTTGATTATAGTTCGGCGACGACTGGTACGGTCCATAGTTTCCAGGTTGTTGATTGTAATTGTTGTAGGGTTGATAATTATTTCCTTGATTGTAGCCTTGAAAGTAGTTTGGGTAGTAATTTGGGAAATTGCCGTTGTTGTTGTTATTATTGTTGTTGTTGTTGCCGTTGCCGTTGCCGTTGCTATTGCCGTTGCTGCCCGGCTGACCGCTGTTCGAGTTGCTATTGAAGCTTATTTGTAGTGAATCTTGGGTCGAAGCCTACAGTGAAAATTTCAAACTTGGGATCATCAACTCACAGTAAATGAATAATTTACAAAAGGAATAGCAAGGACTGACCATGTTCTTTTAAGTAGACTCATTAAATTGATGTTTGGCGATTGTCAATACGAAATGGGGCCGTATGTTAGCAATTGTCAGCAGTCCATTGTGTTTGCTTATGCAATAGGCCTAATTTTTACGCGATGTAAAACATGAAAGTCGACCAAATGTGATAAAGGTATGGCATAAACACAATACGTTTTGTCAGGAGCCCTCTGAACTGAAAAAGGAGTTGAGAAACAACCCCTTTCGCAAACCGGATTCATTGGGGAACGAAGAAAAGGGTTTCAACCACCGGAGAAGTAACGACATTTGTGCTTTCCGAGTCTCGAAAAAAAGCCGGAGAGCTTACGATTGAATATCAACAAGTGATGGGGCCCCATGACGACTCGGATTCTCACTCCCACCGACCCCTGGAAAGGATAACGAGAAAATAAATTACGTACCTGGCCAGCGACGCCTCTCAATAGAGGGGGCGTCAGCGCTATATAACAAATTAAAGTTAAAAAACATTTCATGCTGTGGTAAAATAACGAATGATAATATGCTCTCGGCTCTTCCCTTTTATAAGAAAGAACCCTTTCTGAACCCGCGAAGAGGACATGACTCAATAATGGAAAGTGGAAACATAAAACATCCATTGTTCGATGAATTGTTGTATCGCTTCATTTGAAATCAGTTATTTACAATGCCGACAGCATGACTAAGAATTTTCTTTTTTCTCAAGGACATGAATCTTTTCTAAATGTTATTAAAAGTTCGATACAAATACAGTCGAACATCGATAACTCGTAATAAATGTATGAGTCGGAGTTTCCATAATGCTCCGAAATGACACAAAAGCGATATGAGTTTAGATTTAATTTCTTAATCAGTTTCGGACAACTTCTGGAAAAAGTTGTAGATGCAAATATTTAAATGACGTCTCGCCAAATACTTCCTCTCTTGAACGATTTGAGAATGTTCCTGTTCACACGGGCATGGACCTTGAACTGCAGCCTTCCTTGTTGGGGTTTGAAGGCAATCAAAGAATCGTATCATGTCATTTCCTTTTCCTTTACCTGATAGACACGATTCCATATTTATCCTCAAAATTGTCGCAGATCTGTATATCGTACAGGAAAATCCAAAAGGAGATTGCCGGGACTTATAAAAAAAACTTTCAGACTATCAAAGGAACAGATGTTCGATTTGTAAAATATTTAAAAGTATCACAATCGTCAAAATAAAAATGGCTTTTATTCTCCGTCGTAAAAGAAACGATGCCCGATGAAGCTTTGAAAAACAAAAGACGCGAACTTTTCACAAAAAGCTCCAGCAGCACCATTTCAAAGATAAATTAAAAAGAGGCATCGGAGTTTCTCAAAAATAACAGCTTATTTGTAAAATAAATGTAAACTGAAAGTTTAAGAGAAAAAGTTTAAATTTGTCAAAGTTTCCATTTTCAAGAAGTGCGGGTTTAAGAAAAATGAATTTCTTCTTTTTTTTTTTTCTTTATTTTTTTTTTCGTCATTTTTTTCTTCACTTCGTAAAAATGAAAAGTGGAGTTTTCATGAAATAAAGAAAGTTATTGTCACACATGCCCATTTATCTTATGATGCTCGCAGTTTATTTTCGGTTTCGTCCGGAAGATATTTTCGTTGATGCGGGAAAACAATGCGATGGACTTTCATTTAGTTCTGTTTTTTTTTTTGGTGGTTTATGGAAGGCGATTGTATTACGACAGAATGCATACCGTGTCCTCATTGTTTTTGGCTGAAGGAAGGGCGAATTTCATACAAAAACTTCAAAAGTAAATAGCGGAACTACAGTACAGCGTTCGGTTCCTCAACTGCCTTAACCCGTTAAGCCGATATGGCATATATATACGGTTGATCTTTTGTACACTGTAGCGACTATGACGTATATATACGGATAATGATTTGCCTTGGTTTATTTAATAATATACGTTCGATTGTATAATACGTATCGATACGTATAATAATAAAATACGTTCTTGTTTACATAAAGATACATAAAGTGTCGTTCATTTTTTCTCTACTCTTCATTGTGTATAAATTAGTTTTGTATTTTTATTTTAATATTTTATAACCTGTAATATACATAACTTAAAATAAACTAAAGTAAAATAGTTAAAAAATTGTTATAAAAATAGTTATAAAATATAGTTATAAAAAAAATATAAAATAAAACTTAACATATAATGGAAATGATGTTAAAAAACTTATTCAATAGATATGACGTATATATACGGTTGATCTCTTGTACACTGTAGCGGCTGTAACCTATATATACGGATAATAATTTTTCTTAGTTTATTTAATAATATACGTTCGATTGTTTCTGGTAATAGAGGGAGGATAGGAGCATTGCAAGATTCAACTTGTTTACATAAAGATACATAAAGTGTCGTTCATTTTTTCTCTACTCTTCAATGTGTGTACATTACCTTTGTACTTTTATAAGCTGTAATAAACATAACCTAAAATAATAAAAACATAAAATATAAAAAAAACTATTCAATGGATATGACGTCTATATATATACGCCAGCTGCTGCAAATATGTGGCCACTACAGGAACCACTACTCGCAACGTACCTGATCCGCTTAACAGGTTAAAACAGGCCCTCTCGAAAATGAAATTATTGGGTTATAGCCCACTATATAGTGGGTTTGAGCCCCGCATTGCCCTCAAAAGGTGGGCGTTCTCTCCCGCAAAAAGAAAACATCGAAAAGGTCAGTTTGTAATGAGTACAATTCATTTTTCACCTCGGCTTTTCATGAAAACAGTTTTTATTCCCATTATAAATAATTAATTTTATAATGTCAATAATTTTGAATGAAAATAAAAGGTAGTAATTTAAATCATATTAAATTTATTTGAAATTTACAGTTGAGGAGTGAATTTACTGTCATTCAGGCAATGCCCTTACCTTGAATTCCCTTCTTTCTCTGTGTCGTTCATATTGGATTAATAATAAAAATGAGACGCTTACTGTTGGAAAGACAAAATTGTTCACTCATTTCCTGTGTTGAAATAACTGCCGAAAAGTACACTGTCGCGGCAACTCGGTGGGCTAAACCCGAGCCTGAGGTTCGTGCCTGAATATTAATCAAAACAAGGACGGCTCTCACATTCAAAGACATTGTTTATTGTTAATCGAAGCAAAGACCAAAACAGAGTTGGTTCGTGTTTTGATGACACGCGGCTCCCGTGTCACGGGGGTTAAAAACTCCCAAGCACGAATGAAAGGAGGTGCTGCAGTCGAAATGAAATTTTCCGCTCACACGGGACCCCCTCCCTTAATGGAATCCCCCCCCCCGTCGCTGTTGTTTTTTCCCGAGGTTTTCGGTCCTGCGGAAAAACCCCCACCCGGCACTCGTTTTGTTTTACCGAATTTCTCGGAAATCAACGCGGAAAACTGCTCGAGGGCTCGAAAATATATGTTCGTTTTTGAAAAAATGAAGGGTTCCCATCGAGTGGTCATTATCTGATCCGCGGCCATTTTGTTAAGGAGAAACAAATTATTTCACTCTCGAATCCACATTCAATGGGAATCACGAAGCTATAGTACTCATACATACATACAAGTATTTTGACAGTACATAATTTAATAGTTTTAGTTAATTATTTTATTATGAGATTTTATTATTCTAGGATATGTATTGATTATTAATATAACATTATATTATTAACATTTATTGTATTAATACAGTAATGCTCAAAAGTAATTTGTTTCTTAGTTAATAATTTTACTTCATTTTATTACGATTGTATTAATTAGTTATCAATACTATTAATAACATATCCGTCTTTTGGGCATTAAGTTACAAAATATACAATACAAAACACTTTTCTTAACACTTTTAGTTCTGTTATTAATAGTTATTATTACAGTTCTATGATTAAAAAGATGAACTCTTTGTTTCTTCTGTTATTAATATTATATTTATAGACGTTGTAAAGCATTTTGTAACTCTTACGGTTGGAAAACGATATATTTCGTATTGTCAGAATACTTTTGAGCGCCACTGTATATGTTCAGCAGATTCCGAATGAAATAATTAAGTGATCCTTAGAATAATATCCCATCGGGATTAATTTATGTATTTGAAATGGGGAAAAGCTACAAAGAGACGGAAGCTGTGATTGCGATCCGAATTGAAATGACAAGTGAACTCATGCGTGAGGCTGTAAATCTCAAAAATGACACCAGAGTTTGGGATCAGTCTGTCTGTTATAATTTAATTACGAAATAAAGTGGGAATAAAACGTACGAGCTGCTTTAATGAAAGAAAGCTAAGTAACTTTGCTATTTTTATATCGAAATCGCAAATGCTGTAGTTTTTATTAAAATAAAACTTCCTTTTCTCTGGAAAAGGAATATTTCCTGCTGATATCATTCAGGTGGTGAAGTTATAGGTCGCACTCCTCAATAGTTTCCCACTTGAATTGTTTTAAGTCGGCGGAAAAAGAAAACAATTCGTTAAAGGGAAGGAATATTTTAAATTAAAAATTCATTTTCTTGATTTTGGTTTCACTAAAAAAACAATTTCTTTATAAAAATTAATTTCCTCTTCTCCTCATTTTGTAATCATCAGTCGTTAACTGTCAAGTAAGCACATTACAGAGGAGAACAGATGCAGAATAAAATATTTTGAATTGATCGATAAGATAAAGTATCGCATGCATTTACTTCATCACTGCCCAGGGATGATTTAACCCTTAGGAAACCTCTTTCCCCATTAAAGTGAGTCCTGCAAAACATATCACGTTACCCGGTTTGGCGATGGAAAGGCATTTGTTACCGCTGGTGAATGTGGTGTCCTAACGACAGCATTTATACCTCTGCTGCTGATCGTAAGCGATTGCTCCAAAAGACAGAAATCTCCGCTGTTCCTGTTTTTATTGTTTACCGGACGGATGAATAAATCGATGTCACCGTAATGAAATTTCACCGCTTTGAAAGATAACTACGGACGAATTGCTGAAAATGAAGAAAAGGTTGGGAGGGATTGTAGCAGCGCAAATCCATTGCTTAATAGTAAACCATGAGGTCTTTGATCGGGAAAATCAACCATTCAAATTGTATTCTCCTGGGAAGAAACGTGCTGTCGTGGGAAATTAAAGAAGTCGCTTTTTTTTCAATAACATTCAGCAATCGGTCGGTCTCCAATAAATCTGTCGAAGGTTGCTCGATCGATATATAAAGAAAATTTTTAGTCAGCAATCAGTCAAACCTCAAATGATGACTGTCAGAGTCCTGTTGGTGGCACTTCTGTCTGTGACGGTCGCCTCCGGTTCGGGCTGTTGCAGAGGCTACAAGATACTTCAGGTACTGCGCATGTGGTAACTATTTCTCATCCAGGTTTGCTCATTCTTTGATGTTCATTCCTGCTTTTTACACAGTTCAGAAGGGCCGGGATCCTCCCCATGTGCGAGGGCAACCCCCCTTGCGGAGGCCCTCCCCCTTGCGCGGGCCTTTACGATCAGGACGATTTCTACGACAGCTCACTTTACCCCACCGACACAATGCCAAAGTATGACCCTCACGTCAACCGTTACTACCCTCCGTACGTGGAGCCAAAGTCCATCACCCACAAATGCGTCTGCAGCAAATCCGTGTCATCTCAGCGGGTCATGTCCGGAGTTCCCCGTTACTACAAAAGGGGTTATTGCGGTGACGTGAATGCTGTCGGTCCCTGCGGTCACTACCCCTGCGGCCAGTACGGGGACTGCGGTCAGTACGGTCACTGTCCGCCCTGCGCTCAGTACGGGCACTGCGCCCAGCACGCATGCGCAATGCCGCAACCACTGTACCGGCAGTGCGCTCACAGGGTTTTACCGTTGACTCTTCCAGCTTCATGCGTTTGCTGATAAGGGGAACTCGTTTATTTTATTTATTAACATGTTTTAAACGTTGTTAGTAAATAAGTGTTTTATAGTTGGTCGCAAAATAAAATAATCCACTTGATTACTGTTTTTAAATTATTTCTTAAACACTGATTTTTTACTTTCCCCAATCACGATTAAATGTGGCAGATAAAAAGTGCAAAAAAAAACGAACGGAAAATAACAAAAACAAAAAAAAAAGAGGAATTCCTCGTTCGTTCTTTGGCTAACCTTTTTTCGACTCAGGGGAATGCCCCGACCGCAGGAAGTGGGGGGCATTATGGGGAACTGAACCCCCCGAGGGCGGCCCCCGGACTCCGGGGTCAGCAGATGTTATTTCTTCCCGAGGGAGTTTAATCCTTTTTGTAAGCAAGTGTCACAACCTCTGCTCTCTGAATTTAGTGATTTAGTCTTCCCACCCCCGACACCCATTCGGGGGTGGGGAGGGGGGGGGGGAAATCAGACGAGTGAATGGTTTTCCAAAAACCTAAGATTCTAAAAAAGTTGCCCAGCCAAGGACGAACCAGATTATAAATTGAAAAACTGTCAGTAGCATTTTCATTTTTGCTTATTTTTCTTGCTTATACTTTTGCTTTTTTACTGGGATGCGAACACCAGCAGACCATTAAAAACAACAAAAAAACGTGACATATTCCGAAAAAAACTCTCCTCGCTTGCCTTATTGTTATGCCCGAGATTATGACAGGCATTGAACGCATTACCCCTTTCATTATTGTATTTCCTTAATTAAGTAAATTCCCGAAAAATTCTAACTCTATACTACCTCAAACTTTTCCTTATGATACCCAAACTTATAAAATCTCTTATAAACTTCAGACAGAATGACAATCCTTTAAGGAATCAGAAAAATTTTAATTTCCCTATGATTGCTGAATGTAATGGTCTCTAACGTAAAAATGGGGGAACGGGAGGTGAAATTGTTTTTCTTCAGTCCCAAAAGCTTTGTTGTTTTATTTTCCAATAGTGTATGAGGTGCTAAAGAGTACAAAAGGTTATAATGAGCGAACTGTCCTTTCTCAACAAATCTTACACTCCCAACGAAGTCGGAAAATTATAGTTTGTTAGTGATTAAATGTACTGCGCCGAAATTTTTAACTTTTCAAAGGAATTTTCACATGAGGGATTCCCTTTCTGGCTCAATCCTTTTACAACATTCTCCTTTGTGTGTTTTTCATTGAAACGTCGTAATCTTGGAAACGCCCCGAGTCCTCGCATGAAATAAAATAGCCCTTATTTGCGGAAAATAGAAAAGCGCCAGGATCAGATAACCAGCTAGAATATGAAACTCGGTAAATTGAAGTAAACGAACTCTTGCAACAATATTTACAAATAAAGTCACGTGTTTGTGAGGAAAGCAGGAACCAGTTTTAGTATAAAAACTTCACATCAGGAACAACCAATCATCATTAACAATTACCTTCATTCAGCAGTAAACCCAAAAATCAGAAAATGATCGCCAAGACTTTGGTCTTTGTTTGCGCCGCTTTCGGCCTCGTCGCTGGATCCTGCTTCGAAGTTAGAGCCCCACAGGTGAGTCTCTTCCTCGTTTCGCTTTCCACTGCTGTGGTGCTTTCTCTTTCAGAGGTGATGAAAATGCTGTGTTTATTTCCAGGAATGCTCCTCCCAGGTCCTCTCTCTTCCAGTCCAGTCCGAAGGCTGTTGCTCTTCCCCAGTTGTCTCTGACAATGTTTTCTCCTCTGGCTCCTGCTCTCAAGTCGTCTCTGCTCCAATCGTCTCCGACAATGTTTTCTCTTCCGGATGCTCCACTCCAGTCGTCTCTTCTGGATGCTCTTCTCCAGTTTTCTCTTCTGGATGCTCTTCCCCAGTTTTCTCTTCTGGCTGCTCTTCTCCAATCGTCTCTTCTGGATGCTCTTCTCCAATCGTCTCTTCCGGCTGCTCTTCCCCAGTTTTCTCTTCCGGATGCTCTGACAATGTTTTCAACACCGTCTCTTCCTCTGGATCCTCCTTCTCTCTCCCAGTTGTTTCCTCCGGAAACTCCTTCTCCGACGTCTACTCCGGATCTGCCTCTGGACTCCAAGCCGGTAACGGACCAGAAACCAGCATGCCACCAGTCATCCAAGCCCCAGCCGTGACCCTCCCAGCCGTCCAAGGCCCAACCGTCACCATCTCCTCCCCACCAATCCCAGCCCCAAGAGTCCTCTCCCAAAGATGCATCTGCACCAAGACCATCGTTAAGCCACAAGTCATCCAACGCACCGTCACCGTGCCAAGACTCCAACGCTACATCAAGAGAACCGTCACCCCAGTCGTCGAAAACGTCTCCTACAAGTCCACCCCAATCTCCCAGGGATGCTCCGGCTCTTCCTCCTCCGTCGTTCTCTCCTCCGGATCCGTTTCTTCCTCTCCAATCTCTTTCTCTTCCGGATCTGTTTCTTCTCCACTCTCTTTCTCCTCCGGATCTGGCTCCTGCGGATGCCAATCCAACATCGTTTCTGCTCCAGTCGTCGTCTCCTCTGGATCTTCCTGCGGATCCACCTGCGGCTCCAGAGTTTACTAAGTTTCTACTTAAACCCACGTGCCAGTAACCACCCTAAATCGCAAGCATTAAGTTTGTTTAGAATGTTTTTAGAAAATTAGGGTGGTAAATATTCTAAATTTTAAATATTTCTAAATAATGTAAGGTAAATCTTTATTTTTAACGATCACATTGTTACCTTTGCCACTGTATTACAGCTGCACCTTTATTATGGGATTCACAAATAAAATCAGTGTTATTTTACAGTAAATGACTTTATTTATTACTATTACAAACCTCCTCTTTTACTCTTTTTTTCAGTGGTGTTTTTGGTTTTACCAAATATCGTTTTCCATCAAAGGCCATAAATACTTAATACATTGCGAAACGGCATTTTGCGATGTTACACTTTTTTTTATTAATTATTGCCTCTTGCGGATAAAAAAAAGTTAAACAAAATATAGTAGCATTGAGCCAAAGCCCAAACATTAGAACCTTTTCCACCAACTTTCGAAGAATTCGTCTATTCTAATTAGATATTGCACTTCATTAATTATTCAATGAAAAAATGGTTATTAGATTTAAACCGGAAGCGCATGGTATTACAGAAATCTGTTTCCTCCTTAAAATCATCAAGGTTCCTCTTTGCAAAAAGGTAGCTGCTCGCCAAGTAGCCATTTCTGCTGTATTTAGTTTTTTCTCTAGTTAAACAGGGTTGATGGCCAAATTTTTTTGTTGATTCTTAGCAAAGATTTGAAAGGGTGAAATGCGTTTTAATATCGATGTTCACTGTTATCTTGGTGTGACATTGGATGAGCAATGGCACAACTGCGATAGATGTCTATTATCTTTAGAACTTACTGTTTCTATTAAAAAAGGTTTCATTTCAATGAAGTGAGAAGTTTCTGAAAGAGCTTTTTCTGCTTTCGTTTGTTGCTTTTCTTTTGAATAGTTTCAGGAAGTAAACTAAAAATAAGTTTCAAAAATTGGAAATCTGCTTTATTAAAACTAATAAATTAAAGGAAAAAAGTATTGTGATTACATTAATTTTTAATATTAATAACCTCTTATTCTAATTATTTCTATTATTTGATAAATTATATCTAATTATTTGATAAATCGGAATAAAATTTTAAGATCGGTTTAAGCTGTTAATTAATAAAAGTTTAAAGACAATTATAATTCGTTGATTGCCAAAATGTTATGTTTATTTTTTATTTTTGTGCAAAACCAGAAAATTAAAGTGAACCATCCTGTCGAAATCAGAGGATATCGCTTATCTTCATTGCCACTCGTGAACTTCATGTGTTTTTTTCTGTAGCGATTGCGAAGAAGAAACAAGAAGAGATTTAAAAACCTTTTTTGATCGGTGAAAGTCGAAACAGTGTAACTTTGGGGTGAGAATTGGTGGGAAAGAACTTTGAAAAGGGTGTGTAAAATCCCAAAATAGGCGAAAGTCAAACACGAAAAAGAAGAAAGCAACATTTGATATAATACTTATATTTTTCTAATTTTTTAAATACTAATTTTAGTAAAGTGCTTTTTTAAAAATATCAATTTTATAATTGTAACAATATAATTTTTAGTATAATCGCAGAACCGAAGATATTTGAATTTTCTGCAGGAGAGATACATATTTATTTGGCTGGAAGGGTATTAAAAGAGAAATTTCCAAAAGGGAATAGAATATTTGGAGCCGCAGAAAAGCAACCAGTTTGGGACGAGAAGAGAAAACCGGATGGTGGGCAAAAAGCTCAATACTGAAACACTTCCGGCGAAAACCTCAGAGCTCTTCCGCAGCTGCTTTCAAATCACATTTATTTCAATTGTGATTTGAATCGGGACTTTAGTGTTAATAAAATACGTTGCCCGACGTAAACCGCCTTTTTGAGGAGTGTAACAGAAGAGAAATTAGAAAAAAATGCCCTCTTTAAGCTATTAAGTGAATACCCAAATGAAGCAATTAAACGCCCATGTCTTTTCGTTCAGTAATTCATACACCTATTTTTTGGTAGTGTAAACAATAACCTTTTAGTTTTTTTGGTATAAATAACGAAATATGTTCTCGTAAATATTAATATTTACTTTAAAATCACGACTATGCGTGAAAAAAGGGAACCCTAGTTAGTATAAAAACGCGATAAGGGAACAAACGGGTCATCATTAACTATCAAATCCTTTCTCTGGCAAAGCCAAAAATCATAAAAAATGATCGCCAACACTTTGGTCTTCGTTTGTGCCACCATCGGCCTCGTCGCGGGATCCTGCTTCGAAATCAGAGCTCCACAGGTAAGTTTCCGTTTCCTTTTTAATTACTTTCGAGATGATGTTTTCAAAATAATTATCATTACCCTGAAGAATATTTTTGTTATTGTTTACAGGAATGCTCTTCCTCCCAATTTGTCTCTGTCCCGACCCAAACTCAATCTTGTTTCTCCGCCCCAATTGTCTCTGACAACGTATGCTCTGCTGGATCCTCCAATATTGTCTCATCCCACTGCGCCGCCCCATTCGTCGGTGACAACCTTTGCTCAGGACTGTCTTCTTCTCCTGTGCTGTCCTGCTCATCCCCAGTTGTCCTTGACAATGTTTACAACGGTCCTTGTTCCTCTGGATCCTCCTTCTCTCTTCCAGTCGTTTCCTCCGGAAACTCCCTCTCCGAAGTCTACTCCGGATCTGCCTCCGGACTCCAACCCGGTAACGGACCAGAAACCAGCATGCCACCAGTCATCCAAGCCCCACCAGTAACCCTCCCAGCCGTCGAAGGCCCAGCCGTCACCATCTCCTCCCCACCAATCCCAGCCCCAAGAGTCCTCTCCCAGAGATGCATCTGCACCAAGACCATCGTCAAGCCACAGGTCATCCAACGCCAAGTCACCGTTCCAAGACTCCAACGCTACATCAAGAGAACCGTCACCCCAGTCGTGGAAAACGTCTCCTACAAGTCCACCCCAATCTCCCAGGGAAGCTCTGGCTCTTCCTCCTCTGTTGTTCTCTCCTCCGGATCTCTTTCTTCCTCTCCAATCTCTTTCTCCTCTGGATCTGGCTCCTGCGGATACCAATCCAACATCGTTTCTGCTCCAATCTACTCCTCCGGATCTGGCTCCTGCGGATGCCAATCCAACATCGTTTCTCCAGTCTCTTTCTCTTCCTGCGGATCTAACTCCTGCGGATCCGGCATTGTTTCTGCTCCAATCTCTTTCTCCTCCGGATCTAACTCCTGTGGATGCCAATCCAACATTGTTTCTTCCCCAATCTCCTTCTCTTCCTGCGGATCTAACTCCTGTGGTTGCCAATCCAACATCGTTTCTTCTCCAGTCGTCGTCTCCTCTGGATCTGGTTCCTGCGGATGCCAATCCAACATTGTTTCTGCTCCAGTCGTCGTCTCCTCTGGACCTTCCTGCCCAAGATACTGCTGAGCAACAAATCTGTTAGATGATATTGTTAAACATCACTCAGTTTTATTAACTTAGACAATACTGTTATGTTAAATTTAGAATTAGGTTAAATATACAAATTTAAAATAAAATTTATGTTTACTCTCATTTAAAATCACTCGTTACTTAATTTTTCTGGAAAACTTTGAACGCCCATAATTAAAAAACTGGGCTTCGCAACATCTATTATATTAACCTCCAATAATTTTTTCAACTTATTTTAGTCGGCAATTCGCAAAATGAAGTGAAAAACTTAAAAAGTAATTGGATGTTTATTGTTAAGCTACCACCCGTTCTAATTTTATACTATTCTCTGTTTCAGGTAAGATTTACGCGCCGTAGCAACTGCTTCAAAATGGTACATTATGCGCCGGATTGAGCACATAATCAACCGACCACAAAAAGAACACTCGTAAGTTTTTGGCTCCTCCCAGCAATTGAACAGTCTCACTAATAGTACATAAATCTCAAAGAAAATTTTTTAGGCGACCCGATGACCCACAGAACCTTTCCAAATAGTTTATAATCGACCGGAAATTACGGTCGTGCATTTATCAATTGCAATGTACTTCAGGAATTAACGCACTGATGTGCTGACTCATCACTAAACTTGACCTCAGTAAATGACATAATTAATGTTAGGCGCTCGATTACAAGTTGAAATTGTAGAGATCGGGGGAGTGACTACAATTACAATGTTTCGGGGGTGAATATCGTTTCGGGGTAGTTATACGAAATCGTAATCCTGTTTGCTGGATGCAGAGTTCACGCAATTGCTGTAATCTGCTGTGAGATGTGTCATGAATAAGATTTATCCCGAGAGTGATTCTGAAGCGCTTCATGCTATATCTCCCGTTATAGCGCTATTAAAAAGTGTTGCGCGAGTCTCTCGCGGTCATAAAAAATCTCGACCGCGTTTTCGCGTTAGGCTTTGGTCTTTTTGGCCTTGCCCAACTCATTCAGTCGTTTGTTCCGTGACAATTATTCCGTATTTATGTTGTCCAAGGAAGAGATGTTTGTACCTTTCCGTTGAAGTACTCAAAAGTTCACCAAAATCGTGACAACAATTTTTTGTTGGTGTTTGTTAAAAAAGGATCGTTTTGCCGTTTGTGAGATTTTAACAGAGCAAATCAAAACCAAACATGTCAAATGTGGATTACCTATTTTTATTGTTTCGCCGTTTGAACTCAAACTGCCCTCTATTTTTATGGCATAGATTTGTACTCCGGTTATCCGTAAAGATGGACGGTTGATTGGATAAAATCATGGCGAGTTACCTGTTCGTATTCAACGCAATCATTTTTTTTTTAGCGATATTAGTTTATAGTTCTTTTTTTATTACAATCTTGGATATTTTCCATTTATTTCTCGAGCTTTCCCTTTCGACCTAATCTTTCTTATTCATTAGCCTGGGATCAAACAACCCACTGATAACATTGTATCTATACATCTTCATGCAAGCGTAAGTTTGTATAAAAGGACTAGAGTTTGTCCAGAAATTGAGCAGTCGAAAGTGAGCTCCCATCCAATCTTCTCTTGTTGTTCCCGTTCTTTTTTTTTCTGTTTTCATTTATTCTCACCTACTCATTATAAAGGCATGAGGCGGCCGAAGATAAGCCAGTTATAGATAGATCAGAATGAGGTGTTTTTACCGACCTTATATCTATTTCGTAATCAAACTATAGCAGGAAGAAATTCGTACAAGGCCGGTTCACGCTAAATGAATAAAAGAATTTATTTAAAAAATTTAAAATTTCAGCAAATAATGAAAACTAATCAAAAATAATACTCAACGTCCTTTGTACTAAATTAATATCACCGGGAACTATATCAAATAAAATCTAGTGCGTGGTATGCGGCCAAAAATCACGGCTAACGGAGAGAGGTCGTTCTGCTATATATACATGAGATGCAGTCGCCGTTTATCAAACAGTTTTGTTTCAAACGAGGAGAAAAAATGATCGGTCAATCTTTGGTTTTTGTCTGTGCCGCTTTGGCCGTTGTTGCCGGCTCCTGCACCCAAATCCCCTTCGTCCAGGTGAGATTTTGTATTATTAGTATTGTTATGTAATTGCCAACGTTATTGGATGTGCGCCAGAGTAGGTGCAATGGTCAATTTTCAACATTTTGCCCATCTTCAGTATCTCTTTACTGTTTCTCTTCACCCACTTTCAGTTGATATTGATTATCTTTCGCTTCAATTTATCTATATTTATTTATCCCAGCCTGTGGTGTTCAAATAATAAAATTAATCGAGCATTTCTGGTTGAAAACTTTGCCTATTGAGCCTACTGGCTATTTGTTTTGATGCTTTTTTAATGTTATCGGCCATTACATCATTTTGTAAATTCCGGGAAATATTACAGCCAAACGGATGCGCTCCAGTTATCTCTTTTGAATCTTCTTCCGACTGCGTTCCTCAATGTTCTTCTGCCGGGTTCTGCTGCTCCGGCAACGTGGAAACCCTCGATTCCGCCTGTCCAGTCGGCCAGTGCTCCACCCCAGTCGCTCTCCTCCAGGCCCCGTCCGTCATCCCCCTCGCCACCGAATCCGCATGCGCCCCCAGAGTCATCAGCGAGAGATGCATCTGCACCAAGACTGTCGTCAGGCCACAGATCGTTCAGCGCGTGGTCACCGTGCCGAGAATCCAGCGGTTCATCAAGAGAACTGTCACCCCTGTGATCGAACACGTCGCCTACAAGGCCACCCCAGTCTGCAGAAGAGTCTCCCGCGGACGTCGGTTGTCCTCCAGCTATGGATGTGGTTCCTCCTGCACTCCAGTTATTTCCAGAAGCCGTTGCTGAGCATTGACTGCGAAAGAATCGTACTGAGAGATACAATTTAGAATTACTTTTTAAATCCTTCAGAAAATACGTATTTTTACGCAGCCAAAGTCAACCAAATTAATTTTTTTCAAATCCAAATTTGTTTTAGTTATTTGTAAAAATTGTTAATAAAAATTGAAAACGTCAAAATTTTTTTAATAAAGCACCAGAATGTCATATTATTTATGTTTTTTGTCCATAAATGGTAAGAGCGGAGAAATTAAATGTTTGGGCAGTGAAGACCGTGAAGACCGCCGAGGGATACTGTAAGTGCATATGTAAAACCTGATGGCAACAACAGGAATTAAACAGGCTATTAGTATACCTTCGGCATTTGGGATGCAAATGTGTAAAGAACCTAATATAAAGTAATGTATTTCGTTCTTTAGAGATACAGTAAATGTTTGAAAGAACTGATACGATTGATTTTTAATTAAATTTTTTATTTAATTATGCAAAAATATTTTAGCAAATTGGTGATGTGATTAGCGCACAAAGAGGCGGTGCATAATTTAGCAGGTTCTTGGGCAGCAGGAAGATCCAGTGGAGATGACAACTCTGGATTGGGTGTTTCCACAGTTGGATCCAGATGGAACGTAGACGGAGGAAGATCCGCATTCCTGGGCGATTGGGGTGGATTTGTAGGCGACGTTTTCAACGACTGGGGTGACGGTTCTCTTGATGTAGCGTTGGAATCTTGGAACGGTGACGGTGCGTTCGTAAACTTGTGGTCTGACGATGGTCTTGGTGCAGATGCATCTCTGGGCGATGACTCTTGGGGCTGGGATTTGTGGGGAGCAGAGGGTGACGGTTGGGCCTTCCACGGCTGGGAGGGTCACGCATGGGCTCTTGATGACTGGGAGGTTGGAGGTTTCTGGTCCGTTACCTGGCTTGAGGCAGCAGGAGGAGGATTCGGAACCGAATCCGGAGGAGAAACCGGAGGAGAAAACTTCAGTGGCGGAGTTGTCGCCGCAACATTGGGAGGAGACGACGACTGGAGCGCATGGGGAAGCGCAAGAGGTGACTGGAGCACATTGGGAAACGCAAGAGGTGACTGGAGCACATTGGGAAACGCAAGAGGTGACTGGAGCACATTGGGAAACGCAAGATGGGACGACTGGAGCGCATTCAGAAACGCAGGATGGAACGACTGGAGCGCATTCGGAGGTGGTTGGGATGGAGATGACCTGGGAGCAGGATTGAGAGCATGGCTGGAATCAGAAATCATTCATTATTAGCGTTCTCCCGATGAGCAATCCAAAAGGAGTGCCTCAAAAAAAGGAAGTGGCGGTCTTACCTGTGGAGCACAGAAATCGAAGCAGGATCCGGAGACGAGGCCGAAAGCGGCGCAAACGAAAACCAAAGTCTTGGCGATCATTTTTGAGTTTTTGGTGTTTTTGTGTTCTTTATCGGATTGAACCAGAAACGAATGATGTCGGTTGTAACTTCCTCCCGAGTTTTTATTCAAAAAAAAGTTTTGTTAATTAATAAAAACGCGTGATTTTTGCACGAAAAATATTTATGTCCTCAGTTCGTTAACTTGAGTTTTTCGCTTAAGTACAGAGATTTTCGATTTATCTTATCCTAAAAACAAAAGTTTATTCGCTGAGGCGGCAGAATTCTGAACGAACTGAAATTATTTTCCCTGTTTATTTACGAGTCTCATAAGGTCCCGACCGTAATGTTACTACCTTTGGAACGAGTAAACTTCAATAGGCGATCGGATTTATTTTATTTTCCAAATCTCATCCCTTAGTTCGAAGGCTAAAGGGTGACATTTTCAAAGGAAAAACTTCACAAGGACTTTCCGATCATTACAATGAAGGAGGAGACTTCGCAGGAACAATTGTTTTTAATTTATTTTCATACGGTTTTATAGGTTTCTTAAAAACTGTTCAGTTCTGTGTCAGTGATTGATCCTATCATCTCATCTAAGGAAAAATTTCGATGAATTCCCCGCCCACCGACAAGATTCTCTTTTTTGAGTAGTTCTTTTCATTGTCTTTTATTTTTCTTAACGTAAAGTTTTTTTGGATTGGGAAGTTTTGCAAAAATGAGCTCTGTAATTGAGTTGAAAAGATTTTTGAATGAATAAACGGGGGTTGCAGAAGTATTTGGAGAAAATTTAGATGAATGAAAATACATAGATTTTATTTATAGATATTATATTTATACATAGATTATATTTTGATTATTTTTTATATTTTTGAGCGAAGAAAAGGAGGATTGTCGCCATTAGTTTTGGATTATTAAATAACTTGTAAAATTCAATAGGACGAAGGGAAAGGCAGAGAGTGCGGTGTTACCAGTGACCGTAAAGACGAGTAAAGAAAAGGCTTTTGATTCTGAGAAAAACAGTCAGAAAAGTCCCTCTTGCAAATAATTTTTATTAAACAAGCGAACGAATGATAAATATTAAACGTGTCGGCATTGAACTTCGGTGGGAAGTTCAAAAACCTACGGAGTGGGGTTTTACATTTACACCCCCGCCCCGTCACCGCCTGGAGTATTCGCGCCTCATACGAATGATGACCGATAACAATTATTATAATTAATTGCTGAACTAACACTAAAGAAAGAGCCTGTCCCCCTCCCGAAGTCTCGAGGCTGTATATAAGCGACTTCATCTCGGGTTGGAAACCACACAAACGGGCCGAAGTGAACTGTCCTCGGTGGTGGGTTTATCGGAACAATTGTTGTGACTCCCGTAACGCTATCTGTCATGAACAATCTCCTTTTTGTCAGAAACGCCCGGTGTTAAAAAAACAAAATAAATATCAGAGTGCTTGGTTCGTGTAATCAAGGCTCCGTGATGAAAAGACTCGAATGACATGTTTATGGATTCGGTTGCAAGGGCGAGCAAAGCCCCTGCGTGAGGCCCGAGACCTGGCTCGGACGGGGCTCTTCTGGCCCCGGTTTCCACGCCAAAACTTCCCTTAAATAAATTACACTTAATCGCATTTACGGGGAAAGGCTGCGTGATTTCGAGATCGGAAAATAAAGGGAGAACTTTTTTTTTAAATATTTCAAATTTAATTGAATTTTTGAATAACATGATTTAAAACTAAGTAAAAACTTGAATTAAAAATTAAGTCAACAACAAAAGTGATGCTTTGTAACAACGGGCAAAGGAGGAATTAACAGATTCGGGAGAAGGGGAGGGCGAGGGGAACGGGGGGAGGGGCCACGGGGACGGGAGGGGGCGGACGAGCCGCCGCGCGCGCCCCGCAGGTGCAGGCGGCCGCCCCACGGGCCCCGCAGCTGCAGGGCGGGCACTTCGGCCGGGCCTTGTAGGCGATGTTCTCAACGACCGGCGTGTAGGTTCTCTTCAGGTACCGCTGAACGCTCGGAATGGTGATGCACCGCTGAACAAGCTGTGGTTTGACGACTGTCTTTGTGCAGATGCATCTGTGCGCGATGGTTTTTGGGCAGGGGATCGGCGGGGACGGAAGAGGAATGATGGGCCCCTCGATGGTGGGGACGGTGAGGGGCGGCGCCTGAATGACGGGAAGGGGCAGAGGCTCCGGGCCGCAGTTGGACACGGGTTCTGCGCATGGAAGTCCCACGACGGGGACGGCTGGAGCCGGAACGAGAAGCTGTCAATAAATAATAATTAGATAAGTAAGCAGCGGAGGGAGAGAGAGAGATAAAGAAAAATGTGATAATCTTACCGGCGGCATCATCAACCTGGGCCTGCACAGTCCGAGACAGTCACCTCGGGAAAAGGTACAGGTGGCCAGGACCGCGATGAGAGCGAGTTTGTGCAGCATTGTTAGTATAACTGATCCCGAGTGACAAGTGATGGTACCGCGATGATGCTGAGGTTTTTATACGATGTAATTAACCTTCGCTGAGGTAGACTCACTTTCAAGTTTGCCTAATTCTTAATATTTATTAATTCAATGCAATCTGAGTGACAATGTCACAACGTGTCTTCGGCTAGTAAACTGTAGCTTGTTTTTGAATACTTTCGCCCACACATTAGAACCCTCTCTGGTCAAATCAAAATGTTTATTTTCACTCGGAAGAATATGTCATCCCAAAAGCTAGAAATGAGTAAATAAAAAGGGACTCGAGATGTCGACCGCGGCGAATCGGTCAGCTTTTCTCCTTTATTCTGCCTCTTCCTTTTTCGGGACACTCAAATTTTGTGTTTATGAACCCTACCTGAGGTTTGCATTTCCCCACCAGAAGTCATTCGAACACTGTTTAATTCCTTCGACCGCCATCAACATCTTTTGCGATCACTCCAGAATTATATTATAACACTGGTGTATTTTTCCAATTGCTGAAGGGCGGTCCTCTCGCGGACTTCCACTCTTTGAGCTCTCCACTCAACATTTGGGTTAGAAACAGAGATCCAATCAGCAGTGCTCGAGATGAACACGACGAAAAAGCCTGGCTCTCTCTGATTGGCGGTTATTTCAGCCACGTGGTTATCCAATCCTCTCCTACTTGAGCCTATGAGCGGGTTTTATGTCACTCTCGCTTTGGATTTCTCCGTTTATGTGTTAGCTGTGTTAGTCGCATGGCGAACTCAGATGCATTCGATTTGAATTATTCTTTATCTCCCTCTAACTCTCTTGTAAACAGCATTGCGGTCATCCTCGAACACAATCTGCAAAATACATTCAACGTATTGACAGTTTGCGAATTGAGCAGCCTCCCTCGACGTGACTAAAATATTTATATTTCTTATTCTCACGATTTTATTAACATCAATTGTATTTAGTTAATAACACTGCCAAATGCTTTTTTACTGTTTCATAAGCAATCGAACTCGTTTATAAAGCACTGGAGGGCTTCGTCCCCTGAGTGCTTCACGCTCCAACCCCTATACAGTAGCGCTCAAAAGTATTTTGACAATACAAAATTTGTAGTTTTCCACACAAGACTTACTTACAAAGTGAAATTTCATTAAAATGCTTTACAACAATCCTTACTTTTATAAATGTAATATTAATTAAAAATAAGATTAATTTTTCTAAGAAGAAGCAGAGTTTACTTTTAGATTGTATAATAGTAAAAGAACTGTGAAAAAACAAATAACGCTAAAACACACTAACTAATCACTATTAAATCTAAATTAGATTAGATTTGTGAAAATTAGATGAAAATCGTGAAAATATTTAATACACGAAGAATACAACTATGAGCAATGTAGATTCATTGAGTATTTGAGGGAATACAATTTCCACCTCTTAATCGAATGTAAAACCCCCGAATACTTCGCCCACTGTACTCAAAGTCAACCCTTTAACAGCAGAAAGGAATTCGTAAAGTTATCTGGTTTTTTCCTGAAACCTAAAAAGGTTTTCTGGAGATTTCTCGGCTTTTGCTGATTTTCTAGAAATGAAACATAGCGCAGATAATTCTTTGGACAAAGTCCGGTGGAAATCAGTTCAGTGGTTACTTAGATCTTAGGTAACAAAAACTGTGCACACACACACACACACACATACACACCCCTTTAGAAGAAGTGTTTAATGTAAATCACATCAAACTTCACAACCCCAATATACACCATTAGCAAATGTTAAATGTAAGTTTTCAATCGTTGATAGCAAATGTGCGATCTGAACTCATTCCCAGAATTATAACATGAAGAAAGTTACTGTAGACAGAATTTTCTTTTCGTCTGTGACGATCCATCCCCATATCAACAGCGGAACAAAAGACAGGAAAGAATTATGACACAGCTTGAATGAAAGATTTAAGCAATGAAACCTGTTTTGCATAACAAAAGTGTGAAAGCGTGGATTTTTGATTGCGGGGACCGGGAGGGGGGCGGGGGGCGGGGGGGGGCAGTGCCGAAGGCAGTGGTTTTATGCAGTTCAGCGACAGAGGAAGAGTCATAATTAACTCAGCCGCCTCCGTCTTTTCGCAGTGTCGGGAATGAAACAGACATTTTTCTGTCGATGTAACCGCAGAGCTCAAAAGAAAATAAAACGCAAATGAAATCAAAGTAACTGTTGACTCGAGTCAGAATGCTGCTGCATTTAATTAACGTTTTAATTATCGCTTCTTCTTGGTTGAGAGAGAGAGAGATTGAGGAAAAGACACAAACGGAGGGGATGGGAGAGAGAGCAGCAGTGCAGAAGAAAAAACTTGGAAGATGAATTTCGTTTGAAATTAAACTAAGAAAATTTCAATGGAAAGAGAAGAGTATTTAGTGTAACATCGTTTTAAAACTGAAAGTTTCTCAACGCTTTTCTCTTAATTCTCGGGACGTATTTTGCATAAACCATTTTGTCACTCCCTTTCAATTGCTGCTGCTGTTGCTCTGACCTACAGAACAGTGTACACAGACGATCGGAAAAGACTTTAAGCAGAGAAGAAACTGTGGAAGTCATTTAGTGGGCGACCATAAGTACATTGAAAAATTAAAGAGATCCAACAGAAATTCTGCAACTGCAGTTCAGTTTCGGCAGATTTCGAATGCTGTTAATCATCGATGCGTCAGCGTTTCAATTTTACTGCTGACAGCTCTCTTTCCAATATTCCAATCATTTTTCTCTTTGCAACATTCTTTAAATTTCTTTCAGCGATTGAAACCATGCGACATTCATCCATTTGGCGGCTGCTGCAGTGCTCAAATTCTGTAAAAAAAAATTTTATATTCCATTCAGCTTTATAAAAAAAATGTTCCACTCTTAATTTTCTCTCAATCCGATAAAAAAATTCCATCGTATAGTATTTCTTTTTGCTCATTATTTTCCGTTATTCATTATTTTAATTATAATTTTTACTCTCGCACGAGAAAATTTTTTCTCATTTTCCCTTTTATTCTCTCCTTTTGGAGTAAACTTTCAAGTTTTTTTTTATACATCTTCTCAATTACCTTCATAATTTTTATTTACTTCCCTCATCGGAACTTTTTCAAAATTCAATCCTTTCTACTTTTTTTTCCGTCTCCTCCTTCGGAAGCCATTAGCTCCCAATAAAAGACTCACGTTTTCATTTGTTTACCCTCCCGCAACTTTCCTTCTGCCTGTGGTTCCGAAACCCCCTCTCCCCCCCCTCATCCCCTTTCCCAAATGGAGCAACTTCCCTTCGGCTCCCACCTCCCCCGCGCCCCTTCGCATACCCAAGTGAGGCACTCATGAATGGCGAGTGCCTAATTCACATTTGCTTATTCTTACGAATTCCTATTGTCTATTCATTAAATGCTCGTTAATGACGGCTTCAATTACAATAGATTGTCACTTTGATGACCAAAGGGTCAATCACTCCGTTTGAGGTGATATTTGGGGGCAGATTTTAAAAGAAACAGTGCGGTCGTCGATGGGGTGTAATAATTTTTCATCTGGTGATTGCACATAATTACAGTATAAAATAGTAGAAATAATAAACGGAAATAGTATTTATATACAGTAGCGCTCAAAAGTATTTTGACAATACAAAATTTTTCATTTTCCACTCGTAAGAGTTACATACAAAGTGAAATTTCATTGGCTTTTATTAAAATGCTTTACAACTCTCCTCATTTATATTAATTTAATATTAATTAACGAACAGAGGAAACGAAGAGTTTATCTTTAAAAGTTAACAGTAGAATTATATAATTGTAAAACTAAGTAAAAGTATTAAAGAAAAAGCAGAAGACTAAGAAGAATGTTGTTTTGTATGTTTGTTATTTTAATTCTGTATATTATAACAGAATATTACTATGAAAAAATATATTATTAATAGTATTGATAACTAAAAAACACAACCCTAAAATAATGATAAAATCTTATAATAAATAAACTACTAAATATTGTCTTGTCAAACTTTTGACAATTTCTTATGTATTTTGTGATTTTCACACTGAAGTGAGAACAACATACATTATTAATGGTATCAATACCTAAATAATACATAATAAAATCTCACAGATAAAATAATTAACTAAATAACTATTAAATTTCGTATTGTCAAAATACTTTTGAGCGCTACTGTATATTTTAATTAATTTATTGACTGGCTATATTTTTATTCAATTTTTGTTATTTTATTTATTGAATCTATGTTTACTTTATGTTTTGTTTATCTAATTTATAATTTCATATTTAATTTGTTCATTCTGTATATTTTATTTACTTTAAAAGTTATAGCTGTTTGTCTTTGGATCTGTACTTAATTTATAACTTTATTTTGCTTGTTGCTTATTAAAAATTTGTTGCTTATACTCCCTTAATGCCCTCGGGCGAGATAAGGGTAAATTATTATATTATATTATTATTATTATCCGCATGACTCGAGAGAAAAGCTCACAAATTAGTATAAAATCGTCTAGAAAAACCATTAGTAAGCAGAGCAATGGTGAAAGGGACCGTATGTTTACGGCGTCTCCTAAGAAATTCATAATTTTTATTAGTTTGCAAAGATATTTGAAAGAAGTAACAGTATAAATATATACAATCCTACCGGCGAAATCTTCGGCACTTTATAAATAGGAAACTTCTGACGAAATATGTTCAAATTTTATTTATCAAATCAATTAGAAACAATCAAATAAATATTTTATTTACATAATACTGATCGTATTGCAACTACCGCCTACATAAGAAATGACACTAATATTTAAATAGATTTTGCGTTCGCTCCTAACAAATGGAGGACATCTGAGCGAGGGTGAGGGCATTCGGCATCTGAGGTACAGTGCGGACGGTCACCGGCTGCTCTCTGACTAGGTTCTGACGTGTTTTCCGGCTGCGAGCCCTGATTCTGGTAATTCCCTGAGAATGAGACGGGTTCACTGCTGAAAGTGCTGAATTCCGGCGGGGCTTGCACCGGTTGCGCCCCGAATTGAAAATTTTCTTGGATGGGTTTGTAACTTTTCCTCATGATGCGCTGGATTCTGGGGAAAGCCATTATGGGCTGGTATATCTGCGGCTTGATGACTTGCTTGGGAATGATCAGCTGACTCATTATGGGCTGATGATGCATTGGTGGTGGGATTTGAAAGAAAGTCTCCTGCGGCGGCGCTTGCTCCATGCGCTGGGGTTCCTGGCACTGACACTGGGCCATCATGACGGTGTAAGGGCTGGGCTCCCCTCTGAATACCCTTCCTTCCCGAAGGACGGGACCCCCCTGACAAACGGGACCGCTCTGGCAGATCCTCCCCCTGCGGATGACAGGCTCGTTGCGGATGAAAGGCTCTCTTCTGAATATGGGCTCTCTTCGAATAAAAGGCTCTCTCCTGAGGATGGGTTCGGCTGGAATGAAGGCGTCGTTTTGCATGATGGGCTCCCCTTGCATGATCTGGTCGTTGCGGAGGAAGTCTTCGTTGGCGAAGGCGGGTTGGGGTGGCGGCGGGAGGTGGCGGGAAGGACATGATGCGTTCGCTTCCGTACATGGGCTCGTTCCTCATCATGCCCGGCTGTGGGAGAATCTGCTCGGCTTGGACGAGCGGATCCCTCGGGAAAAAGTGCTCCCGTTTGTAAATAGCATCGCCGTGAATACCGGAGTCTGGTCTACACATTGGGTCGTGGAAAGCTTGCTCCTGAAAAACAAAAAATATTTTCATTAATGAGAAGATCAGGAAAGGTTCCCTAAAGTTTATCAAAAAATGTTAATTTTATACAGAATAAACCAGTGATGAGCCATTTGCCTTTCTTCTGGATGTTAAAACCTTCCCACTGTATTTCTTATCAGTAAGATTATTTTCTCTAACCTTTCATATTATTATTTTTAGAATTAAACAACTCTTAAAAGCAAATAGACATAAATAAAATGTCTATAAATGGTTAGAAATAGAACAGAAATAGATTTGGAAATCCAGGTTTAGTTGTGAAGTGTCAAATTTTTGAATGCCTCCCCACCTCGTGGTCTAATTATAGTTCGAATGGGCTAATTAATTTCCGACTCCAAAGCTCTCCTTCAGTAACAAACACTTCCGTAATCCATCGGAACAAAAACGAGGAACTTTCCAGAGCACGAGATGAATAAACACGACTACTTACAAATCTGACACGTGTGCACGCGGAGCGATGTGCGAACCCGCACAGCACCAGAATCAATAACTTCCTCATAATAATGAATTTTTTTTTTCCCGTCGAAGGAGACAAACAACAACCGTAGAACAAACAGCAATTGAACTTGTTTTACTCGTGCTGGCGTATGAGACGAAGAAAAAACAAACCCTTTCTTTTATACAGGTAAAATAACCTTGCGCACATTCCCATAGCGTCTTTGATGTAACGTGACAGAAGAATATGTCGCAATATCACGTAGTCAAAATCAGAGATAGATCTCCCGTGTGATTCACCCGGTGCGATATTGTCCTATTGAAAGCCATATTCAGGTGCATGAAGGATAACTTAGGAGCAATATTTGGTTTGAAAAAGGTCAAAATCCTTTTCACGGTTTTTTCGTTGGCCAAAAAATTTTTTGTCCAGAAATACAAAAACCTGTTTATCTAAAGACTACGTGCTTTCGGGGTAAACAAAAAACAAAGTATTGTCTTTGTAAGCCGACGCTGAACGGTGACAATACAGAGCGTTTTCCACGGGGAGTTAAGACGATGAGCGTGGCGAGTTTTCCGGAAGTGATTTTCCCGAGCTTCCGGAAAAATGTAACATTTGACTCAAACACTTCAGTTTGCACTGAGTTTGTTTCCCCTTTCCATTTTCCTAGAAAAAAAAATCTCGCTTTAATTAATTCTCAAAACGATCTCACCCTTTTGATCCGAAGCCGAGAGGGGGAAAAATTTTGGATTTTAGAGGAAATGATACAGATATTACGTAATATAACACAAATTATTTCTCGGTGTCACATAAGCTTCTTTCTCTTATTTCCCGGATTTTCCGGTTATCTGCCTTTGTGAGAAATAACACTTCGTGACATGTTTTCAGATTTCTCGTTTGAAATTTTTATCCACAACTATTTATCCTTCACGGGAGGAAGTGTCTGCTTATTTATGAGGCGGACGGTGACGGGGGAGTGGAGGGGAGGGGGGGGGCGAGGGGGTTCGTAAGCGATTTTTTGCCGGGGGTCGGAAGGGCGAGCTCAACGAAGCCACTTGGAAATTAATTAAAAGTTTGCCCAGAACCTCTGCTCTTTGCTACATGAGCGTCCGCCTGATTTAACAAGGCAAAAGCTCGAGCTTTTTGACTTTTCCAAGAGTTAAAAAAATGAAGGAAAAATATCGCTTTCGAATTTCAAACTAACCTTTAGCTCTTAAATCCCCGCGTTGATAATGCGATAACCGACATTTTTTATTCCACTACAGCAAGCACAAGCTGTAACACCGCCGGAAATAAAAAGCGCTGTTTTTGTTGTTCCCCTTCTGTCCGCTCTTTTATGTAATGCCGTTGCCGGAGCCGCTCTCCTAATTTATTGTATTTTCAAATTCAACGGCTGTTTTGTTTCACTATTGTTACTCCTTAGTCAAAATGTTAATTTTCTCCTTCCCAGTGAACCCTCTCTCCCGATCCCCCTTTTACTAATTTAATCTCCAACCTCATCAGTCTCTTCGAACAGCGAATGGCCGTTAATGTTGAGTATTCTTTTCAAAATTTTTGCAATGTCTCTGCCAAACTTTGGAACCACGACGATAATTCTGATGCAGTGTTAACCCTTTGCGGTCGTATAAAATTTGGGTATGGGTATCTATTAGTCGGAATTAATTTCTTTGGAAAGAGCAGGGATACATATACAGTAGCGCTAAAAGTATTTTGATAATACAAAATTTTTACTTTTCCACCCGTAAGAGTTACTTACGAAGTTAAATTTCATTATAATGCTTTACAATATTTATAAAAATAAAATTAACCCTTTTGCGGTGGTATAAAATTTGGGGATTGGTATGTATTGGTCGGAATTAATTTCTTTGGAAAGAGCAGGGATACATATACAGTAGCGCTAAAAGTATTTTGATAATACAAAATTTTTACTTTTCCACCCGTAAGAGTTACTTACGAAGTTAAATTTCATTATAATGCTTTACAATATTTATAAAAATAAAATTAACCCTTTTGCGGTGGTATAAAATTTGGGGATTGGTATGTATTGGTCGGAATTAATTTCTTTGGAAAGAGAAGGGATACATATACATAATATTCAGTAATATTTAGTCATATTTTAATGAGAGAGAATCTCTAATTACTCATAAATACAATTTACAAAATATTCTTTGGAATTCTACACAACTTTTGTTTATATTAAATTTTGTTATCTCCAATTGTATTAGTTGATGAAAAGGTTTAATAGAAATTGAGGAAAAGTTTAAACTGACATAGGAATGCATACAGTATAAGATTCGTATAGTTGCTGTGGTGTCTGAGAGCAGACATACAACCGCAAAGGGGTAATGTAAATGTGAACAGCTGTAGTTAAGAAAAGTCTTTTAATGGAGGACCAATTGAGGGGTTTTTTGAGACGAGAAATGCTTTTATAATTAATTTATGTTTTGTTATTAAATAATACATTTTAATAATTTCAATCATTGTTACAATTTTCAGCCGCATTTTTCTTCAACAAACTTCAAAAAAAAAGTCCGAAGTGACCTCAAATAATTCGGAAATAAAATTGTTTGGGGCGGAAACCGCCCTCGGGGCGATTCCACCAGCGGGAGGGATTCGTGCCGCAGTCCTAACCATTCACTCAATATCCAATCAAATGCCCAATCAACGAGCGGTTTATTAAATCATGAACAAATTTTTTTCTTGAGGAAAACGCAATTTAAAAGCTCTCGAAAGGTTTAACGGGCGACCGCATGAGAAACTCTATTTCTGTTTGTCTGTAGTCGATTTAATTTCTTTGAAGCATTTCCCGAACCGCCGTCAATTAATTGTGATTTTTCTTTATCAGTTTTATGCTCGAGTTGCCTTCGCTGGAGTTTTCCAATTTTTAAGCGTCGGTTTTTCTCTTTTTCGGGTTCAGTGAACCTTCAATTTGCATTGGCAAAAGCGAATTTCGTTGTTCGAGGATGCGGTTGCTTTCCGTGCGAAACATAATTGGATTTTGATTATTAATATCTAAACAATAATGTTTTTTAATTTAATAAACAAAAATTAATTAGCAATAGAAACGGCAATTGTTCGGTTCCAAATAATAGAGTAATTACGATACGGGGAATAAATATTTAATAATGGCGGAGGTCTGAGGAGAAATGAACAGACAGTGTTCTCTTTTCGGCGTTGGGTCGCACTAAAACAAAGGGATACTCAACAATTCAAAGGAATAATAAGTCGGTTGAGAATTCCAACTTTTCAGGCTATGCAGTGATCCCTTAAAGCTATTAATGCGGTTTAAATTCGGAACAGTGTGAGAAAGCGCATTTCCCTCTGTGTCTCTCTGTACACTAATGCCGAAGTTCTGACTATGAAAAGCCTCACCGGATAATTTCATTCTCCGACCTAATTTGAATAATAGAATTTTAAATTTGTTTACTTAGTTTACATATCTACGATTCCGGCTTACATGTGTTATGGAAACTCCGTGAAAGAGAGAGAGAGACATCAATTCCGTTCCTCAGCCTCACCCCGTATTAAATTACGTGATAAGCAGACAATTTCCCGGTAATTGGAAACCCCATTTTTTACTTTATCATTTCGCAGCCTCGGGGACTTCGTGATGAAACTTCCTCTTTTCATGCGGAAGTAACCGCCCGGGCGAAGAAACACTTTTCGCCGTTATTCACTTGTTTACTTCGATTTGCATACTCTGAGTGCTGATTATTCCTCCGTTCGTAACACCTGGTCTTATAGCCGAACGACGGGGTGAGGGGTGGTGTTCCCCGTATGGAGGGTGGATTAGAAATGATTATAATGAGGGGCGGACAATGAAGGAGCTTAACGAAAAGGGAAGATATGGCCGTGAGCAAACGTTCGTGGCCACGAAAGGAGATGAAAGAGAAGAATCTGAAAATGAAAAACTCGGGTGGAGGATCAGGACTAAGATGAAACCTTCCTCGAGGGGATTTGTTTACTGAATAAGGAGGAAATGGGATAATTGGAAAGAGGGAGAGACAGGTCACGGGAATTAATTTCTAATATTAATAATGTTGATCCGATATCAGCAGTCCGACGACTCATACGTTTTCCGACTTCAGATAAATTTGAAAAAGACTAATCAAAGTTTCGAATCTTCTTCAGTATCAGGCAAATTAGAATTGAATGGTTTGCGGACGCCGTTTCAATCTCTTCGAATACCGCCTTTCGAGTTTAGAAATTTTCCGGAAAAATAAATCAAACGGAATTTATTTGAATTTAAAAACCTATTGGAAAAAATGGTCTCTGAAGTTTTTTTTTTTTTTTTATAAAAAGGTTTCGTGAAGTGCCCCTTTTAACTCAAACTACTCTTTGACAAATGTAACAATTTCGATTAAATTAATTCCACAAATTGACGACAGCAAAGGAAAAGTTTGACTGACCAAAGCAAAGGTCGCGGAAAAAATGTCGCAGTCAATGACACCGAAATCCGATTACATTCGGCTCTTATTACTTCACTAAATTGCACAATAATTAGACAAACGCGGTCGAAGCGCGAACTGAAAGGTTCACAATAGTAGTTTACTATTTTCTAAAACAAACAACGCAACGCTGAGTTGATTGACGCCATTTTTAAGCGTCAGATACAAAAGGTATTCTCCAGAAAGCGATCTGCCAAAGTCTAAATTAAAAACCGGACGTCGTGGGAGCAAAAGCTTCAAAGATCACTCGCTATGCTTTCAGCTTTTCATTCTTTTTCCTCGGGAAAAGAAAAACTGCATTTCTCAGTGAAAAGCTCTCTTCTCATCCGGTGAACTTTTACAGACAGTTAATCTCTTCTCGGCCGATGGTTTTTTTTTTTTTTTTAATTAAAAATATTTCGAACCTTCTCCTCAGAAAAATTGTTCACTTATGAAGAAAAATAACGTTCTATTCGGTGATTGAATGTCAGAATTTCTATCTTCGGTTTCCTCATTCTTCTTTCGGTCTGGCGGAAACGGTAGTTTTGGACGTGTCGACCTTCGGTTGGGTCTTTCAGATGAATTTCCTGAAAGTTTCGGAACTTATAGTAAACTCTTTCGTGACTGAAAGGGAACGAATTTGTGATGCTGACTGAAGACTTGAGGCAATAGTCCTAACGGTTATGGGTATAAATGGGTTTGTTTCCTCTCAGCGGAAGTTGTCTTTGTGATTCGTACGATTGATGGAAACTAAAACAAACATGGGAAGACAAAACTCTGGGCAGTTTGCACGGTTTCCGTGGTTGTTGGATAAATCCCAGTGGCACTGCCTTCCCCTCCGCCATAAAAGGAACCCTCACCTCGAGCCAGGGATAATGACTTTTATTTGATAGAAGTTAAAACAGTCAATTAAAGCGTGTATGTTAATGTCCACATGAGGGGTGAGCCTTGAGTTCGTCCCAAATGATAAATGTTTTTGTTTTGGGTTTTCATACCAAAGACGCCATAGGCTGACGTGTTTTAACTGAGGAGTTCATTCAAGTGGCAGAAGACCCATTAAAGACCCGGAGTCGGAAGATATATAAGGGTTATCTGGCTCGCATCTCTCATTCATTGTTGCTGACCAGGCTCAAAATGAATTTGCTGATCGGACCTGTTGCGTTGTTTCTTTTGGCGGTCGCCGCAACCACCGCCAAAGGGAGTATAGATACAGTGAGTAGAGTGGCAGTGCTTTCGTTCGTACGTTTTCATTACCCGCGAGTGCTGAAACGAAGCTTATTTTCCAGCAGAGGAACACTTACCAGGAATTGATTCCGTCCTCATACGGTTCGCTTCAGTGCAGTCCCGACGTGAGCGTCGAACCTCCGACGGTTTTAGAAAAACCCCCGGTGAATTACCAGAGCGATGTTACCGCCCCGAAAGTCGTCGGCCACACTTACCACATATTCAAAACCGTCCTAAGGCCGCAGTTGTTCCGTCAGATGGTGATCGTTCCGTACCTTCAGAGGTACATTCGAACCTTTCAGGCTCCCGTACTGGAAACCGTTCACATTCAGCGGGAAATCCCCTTTTAATTTATTTCCGAGAGACGCAGACTGAGTTGTTATTAGAGTCTTAATTGTTTTCATTTAATTGTTTCTTTCTTTTTTTTTTTATTTGAAATGTTTCAAAATAAAAGTTTTTTTATTCGTTTTTAATGAACTCGTTATCCTTAATAATTAACCTTTCTAAGCTCAACCATTTGTAATGTAAAGTTTTTCATTCGTTTTTTTCCCCCCGAGCTTTTCTCACATTTGTTTTTTTTTTCTTTTAATTTACCGGTTATTAATTAATTAAAACGCTCTGCAGAGACCGGAAGAATCATCCGTCAGTAACGCTAATGATTTTATTTCATTGTTACATTACGTTTTTATGAATGTTGGGTGAATTAAGTTAGGAATTTTCTCTTTTGATGAGTTCGAATTATATTTTTTCGTTTTTAAGTTATTCGTTAATCTCAAAAATTAATTATTATTACGTAATTTTCCCTCATGAATTGATTGTTTTATGAGGAGGAGGCATAACGATTCGGGCCAAAGATTTGAAAGAAGAAGTGGAAGATTAGACGAAAGAAATTTGGTCAGAGTGCGGATGAAATAACAGATGTTGAAGGGTTTATTTTCTTTTTTTAGAAAATATTGGTTTGGGGTGGGGGAATCCCCTCTCTTTTTCAAGATTCGGGTTTCGGGTTTCTAAAAAAGATTTTTCATATTCGGACACAAAACTGAACGCTACAATAAAAGCGTCGGATTAAAAATGAAAATTCGAGAAAAACCGGTGATTAAGTGGAGTGGAGGAAGGGTAATTAAAAAACGATTTTAATCTAAAAACGTTGACTGGAATTTTTTTTTTTTTCCCCTCCTTTTCGGAGGCGTCATTCGAGAAAATGTCAAAATTTGACCCGTGAAATGATTGACGCGCATGCAAACATTCGAAAAGTGTGTCAATCTTTTTAGAAAATCTAAACCTCTTACTTTTGCATGTCACACATTTTTAAACAAAATCATTCACGTCTGAATTCATAAAGCAGATTAAGTTAAGCTCACTCCGAAATAAGAAACAAAGGGGAGGAAAAATCCCCCAAACCCCCCCCCCGTCCCGCTCCCTCCTCCCCTATCCTAACATTTTCACGCTCTTTAACTTTTATTACGATTTTATTACATTATATGATTAAAAAAATACTCTTCCCTTTATTTTCATAATATTTTTAGAAATTTTCCCCTTTTTGAAAATTACGCTACAGTCTCGAGAGAGAGAGAGACTCCCCCCGTTTGCATTGCAAAGGGAGGTCGTCCGAAAAAGACACGAAACGAATTTAAATTTATAATTTTTCATCAGACGAAAATTTCCCCGTCGTTTCTTTATTTATGTTTCAGTTTATTCTAAAAGAAATAAACAATAAGATTTATTTATGTTTTCACGAGTTTTTAATAAATAATTTACAGTTGTTAATAATTAATGCTGATTCGAGTAAAATGTATGGATAAATACTGCGATAGGCTAATGTTTACTGACGTGGGATTAGAGCGAGTCGGCAACAGTGGATAGCGTCTGCTGGTTGCCATGGTAACGACTAGCAGAAGGTACAGCCATTATTATGACTTCGGCTGCTTGGGAACTACAATAGGGGTTCATCTGTTACGTGTTGTAGTGTGTGCGATGTGTCTGAAGTATTGAAAATGTTGTGTTTTGATTATTCCTTTAATTGGTTTTTGCCGGTTCTTTCAGGTAAGGGTTGTCGGTCGCCTTTTGCAGGTGTACCACTGCAGGACCCGCAATGAATTCGTCATATTGTGCGCCATTGATGAAGGGTTGGAATCGCATGTTTACAAGTTTACATTAAATCACCCCCTCGGAATTAATAACATATTATTATGAAAAGTTTAGAACCGGTTCCGTTAGGTATTTTGTAAATTTATGAATGAAATGTTAATTATCGCTGATTTATGACGTAAATTGCTCTCACCGGGAGAGGTTTTAGTCCTCATAAGGGTTTCACTCTTTAAGATTCCCCCAAAAGAACACAAAACTCACTGGATGTACACCCCCGCATTGATTTGGGGTGAGTAACCGTTGAATCGTTTCCGCGGTATTTACCAAACATCGGGGTGACTCTCACGGCCGCAATGCCTCTGAGTGAAACAATCGACCAATAAAAGTGCTTTGGAAAAATAAGCAAAGTCTCACAATAATGCGGACGCCATTACGGGGCCAATAAAAAAAAGAAAACAATTCAATGCCGATTTGAATTTTTGTTTATCCAAACCTCCCACCGAGTTTATTTAAACCTTACACGAGATTCGCCATTCGGAGTACGAAAGAAGATGGCGATGAAAATACTCTGCGTAATTTTGCTCTTTTCATTTGGCCAAGTTTTATCGCAGTACAATTCCGTACGTATTTTAAATCTCTTCTTGTTTGTTTTTATGCGCCGCCATTGAATGTGGTAAACGGCAAATTTGGCTAAACTCACGTCGTTTCGATATTAAAAACTACGCAGACATATGAAACGTCAGATTGCACGTGGGGGTGGGGGGTGGGAAACTTTCGAGAGTTTGACTCGAGTTTCGAATTCTGGTCGAAGTTACGAACCGAAAACAATTACGGGGAACGTCACGCGTCGGAATCCAACGAGGAATTGTGAAATCGGTGACCAGGCGAATGCATAAATTCTTAACAAATACAGAATTCGAGGGTTGATTTATGCTGTCATGCAAATATGTTTTCACTCACGCGAATGTTCGACGAAAGCTCACAATCGCAGTGCCCTCTTCACGGCCGAATTACGAACTAATGATTACCGAGAGGAAAATCCATCTGTGTGTGTTTGTGGAAAGACAGTGCGAACAGTCAACAATGGAAATCTGCAAAAAACTGAATATCATAAATTGTATACTTTTTTGCGTTCATAAAAGTCAGCGTTCCGAACGTGTTTTATTATAAGAAAGAAAAAGTCAAAGATTGGGAAACCCCATTAACCCAATGATTGAGAATGGAAGGGTTAAACAATTGAGTTTATTTCGATGGAGTCCACAGTTTCTCCTCCGCGCGAAGGGATTACCGAAATGTGACACAGTTTCGGGTTTACTCTCGAGTGGAGTTGCCTTTGAAATTTAAGAAAAATGGTTAATGGAGAGTCCCGGCTGAGAAATTATTTTCTTTTCGTTGAATTATGGCTTCCTGAAGATGGCAATCTGGCTTTCTTCCCTTTTTCGATTCTTTCAAAGAGGAGAAACATTTTTCTTAAAAATGCTTTTCCGATGTTATAAAGGGTAATGTTAGTGGGGCGAAAGAGAATAATGCCGCGGGGCGTTTCGCAATACCTTTTCAATTTCCTCAGATGCTGTGTTGGCTCTGAGTCTTCGGGAACGGCCAAAACTATAACTTATAAAAAATATAAAAAACCAATCGGATATAATTATAAATTCATCCTCGTAATTTGTTTTAGATGTACTTAGGCTCTAACTTAATCGAAACACCGTACCAGAAAACCCAGCAGGAAATCCTAAACAATTTTTATAATAACAAACCATTGCTGAATTACGTTCCTGTGTTTCATACCGACTACGGCTTCTGGTGAGTACACACCCTTCGCAGTAACGGTTTTGACTGCGGGGATTACATCTCAAATGCTTCATTAAAGCAGAAGACATTCTCAGCAAACGTGTCACTTCACAGGGGCAGCGAAAACCAAACATTACAGGATGACCCATTCAAACACTCCCAACTCACCTGTCAGTTCTCCAGGCCGGAAGTCACCCTCCAGAAAATGGGTCAGGACATCGCAAAACTCACGACCAATATGCAAAGCCTCAGCCACAAGACAAACACTGCGTACGAAAGCAAACTGAAGGAACTGAACGAAGTGAAAAAGCTGAACGAAGACCTCAAAGTGGCCCTGCAGACCGCTGACTTTTTGAAAAATGGCCTCCGCGAGCAGGAAAAGCTCCTGTCGAAAAACGGGGAGGCCGGATGCCCCGTGACGAATCCCTCCGAGCTGGACCAGTTCCTGAGGGTGATCGAGGGGCTGGAGTCGACGGTCCGAGACGTAAATTACAAATTCGAGGGGCGAATGGGCACGTGAATCGGGTTGAGGGGGTGTTTCTTTATGAAAAGAAGGGCGGAAGTTTGTGACAGTCGTCGTTGGAAGTTGCGAAGGAAAGTTGGGGAAACAAAAAACGTTGCACCAATTTTTGTCTTCCTGCTGTTGTTGACTTTGTGTTGTTTTATTTCTGTTTTGTTTTTATTTTTTTATAAATAAATTATACTGAAAAAGTTTCATTTTGCCAAGTTTTATTTGAATTTGCTGATTTCACAAGTTTTTATTGGAATTAGGGAAATAAAAAATATCGTATATTAGGGGAAGGGATTGGAGGCATATTTATAATTTGAAACTTCTGGCAGCGATTGCTGAATGATTTAGTATTTACACTTAATTAAGAATATATAATATTTTCCGGATAAACTATGAAATGAAAAAATGGATTTTAAGTTTTGGTATAGGTGTGAGTTTGTATAAAATCAACTATGAATTATAGTGTATTTTTTATATAAAAGTACAAAACCTACAACTATTTACAATTAAGGTTTGGTCATAGTGCCCACTCTGTCGTACCTTTTGATGACTCCCTCTTTGGTGTCCAGCACCAGAATCATCTTGGTGTCGCCCTCCAGCTTCTTCGGGAGGGGCATTCGAAGCAGAGAGGTTATGTTGCCGTCCGAGGGACCGCAGTCCGCCGTCTTCGTGTCGATCAGGTGAAGGGTGAGCGCCGGTTCTCGGGCGCAGGCGCACCTACTGCGGTCCTCCTCTTGTCAAACGACGTAGATCTGTATGGCCGGGGCCTTCGACCCCGAGGGCGGTGCCCCGCAGGACATCCTCTCGTAGGGCCTCTCCCCCGCCGATTGGAAGACCTGATAAAACCTGCTGTCTTTCCTCATCGGGGCGTAGTACTTCTTCACGGGGTGGTATTTCATCACGTATTTGGTGGGCACCGATTCCTGCGGAGTGTAGTACATATAGGAGGACTTGATCGCTCGACCTCTCTGCTCTGTGGGAACGGAGTTTGCATACTCTATGACTTCGTCTTCACAGTTGTAATTGTTTGGATTGTCCGCATAGCTCTGAAAAAAATTTATTGCCAATGAAATGACAGTAAGCTCTTCCAGGACATAAAACTTGAGAGGACACTGCCAAGTGAACACCCAATCGTTAAGAAAAAAGCTGAAATTCAAATTTAAAAGAGAGCAAATAATTTTAATTCAATGAGCGTTAATAACAAATCCTCAAACAGTGCGGAATTCACAATTGAACCGATATTACAACATAGAAATGATAAAAAATTATTATTAATCTAATCCAATCGAAAGCCCCGATCTAAAAACATTCCCACCAATGGGATTACACAATTTCACAAACCCGGAAGAACAGTTCTCAGAGGGAAGCGTTTACCACCGAAACGTATCTTTCGTGAAAAGAAAAAGAACACAAAACACAAATAAAATGCATTCTTTGAAAGATTCTCTCAAAAAGCAAAGATAATATTAAACAAAAGTGGCGTTGTATTGTGTTAAGACAAACGAGAGTTTTAAAGGTTTTGTTTTCAAGCAAAGCGAAGTCCCACTTTGATCATCGGAGGACATTCCCCGAAAATTAATAATTTGGCTTTTCACCCCTTTGACAAAAAATGTCTGCATCCTTACCAGTTTTTGCCCCCTGGCCAAAGCGACCGAAGCAATTGCGAATACAACGAATACCGCGTGGATTCTCATTTGAGGAGCGAAATACAACAGAGCGGAGTGTTCGATGGTATATATGGCCGGTTAGATTGGTTGTTGACGAATCTCTCTCCTCTGAACAATGTCCCGGACGATGTTTAACTTACGGGCAAGGTTTATTTTTTTTTTGGAATTACAAAGAAAAATATTGTGAAAGGTGGTGCCATTGGCCTTTTAACGTCTGACCCTTAGCGCAGCCAACTTTCTCGAGTTTTTCACCCATTGGATGTGTCCTCCTTAAAAATTTCCCCAATCGAAGTTAACATTTGGTCAGTCTTTATCATCAGTTTGCTGTCTTTTCCCGAGTAATTTGACAACTCAAGACTTAGGCATTGTTTCTGAAGGTCTCGCGTTGTGTTTATGTACATATTCATAATAAAAATAACCTTTATCGGTCCCCGCGTTGCATTTCAGGGATGCATGACGATAAAAAAAAAATTCAAAATAAATAAATTACCGATAATAAAATAACATAAACACGGATTTTCCTTATTTAAGTCGAAGTTATTTATCAGGGCTTACAAACACCACTGCATTTCGTAAAGTGGTGGCCTTCACGTTGTGTTTCTTTTAGAATGGTGAGTCGTGTTTGCCGCCACTCACCCCTTTCGATGTGGTTTCTGTCGCGGGAAAACATTCGCGCTGATGAATATTACGTAGACATAATAATTTGAAGAAGACAAACATAACACACGCGGAAGACACATGGAACAAACACGCGGTTGGTGAGTGAGAGACTCGAAGAAAGCGTTTAATGACCACACGAAGAGACGGATAACCCTCGACGGTTCGTGTCGTGAGTCCCCGCAATTCAAAACAATAATAACGCACTGTTGTGCTCCGTTTCGGCTCAATACACGTTCGAGTCAAAATAAAATGCACAATACGGGGAAGACGTACGCGCTAAACCTGCCAGGACTAAACAATAAGAACTTTCTTCTTCCTCGAAAACCTCACAGGAAGACGTGAGTACCTGTGATCCTTTTCCTTTGGTACAGGAGCTGATCAGTGGCCGCCCTCAAACTCTCACGACGTTGATTGTATGGTTTCATTGTCAATCAAGGTCTTTGTTTTGTTTACTACATTTTCCAAACTACAGTTGGCGAGTTGTTCGCTCACCTTCGATTTTTTTAATTCTATCCTTAGGTGGAACAAAAGCCAGGCGAGGGTTTAAAAGCCTCTTAGCCGGTTGATATAAAGGCTATTCTTGCGTGGGTGACGGTCGTGGCAAATGATAACTGACCACTTAGAGGCGCCGATGAGGGTGAAAGAATGCTTGGAACCTTTCGCGCTGTTGCTCTGCATACTGATATGTGGGTTGTCGTACCGCGGTCATTTCCGGTAAGTCTTTCGGGCGGAGTGGTTCAAGAGGAATAGCTTTAATTTGGGAGGGAAAGAAGTTGAGCAATCAGCAATTAAAACGGATTTGCGCATTGCGTAAATAGGAATTAAGGCGCATTGTTTATGATTGGGCACGCAATTAAGCGATAATTCAGATGCGTCAAAAAAAAAACAACTCGCCTAATTTCAAAAGTGATCGTTTCTTAAATAAATATCACGTACGAACCATCTGTGCTACATTAATTAAATTTCATAGGTGTTGAAATTGAATTTTGTCATGCCCAGATCCTCCGACAAACGCATACCTGGCTTACCTAAAACAGCTGATGCATGACTTTGTGGCGGTTTTATCTGGATACAAGGCCTGAAACCTGGTTTTGTATCATTTCGAGACAAAGATTCCTACTTAAGGACGCCCCTGGTCGAAAACAAGTGAAAACACTTTCGGCAGTGTGCGATTTTCAGAAAACAAAAGCAAGGTCAGCTCGTATTGAACTTTTCATAATGGAAAAAGGTAAAAGATGTGCAAACATCTAAGAAGTTATATTTAATCGTTTCTTACTCGCGTGGCGCCGTCATTGCGACTCCAGTGCCGTCAGTGTCATGGGGAATGCGTCTCTTTCGACGTATTCACTGATTTTATTGTGTTTGAGTGGAATCATCTCCGGCCAACGCTTTCCCTACGAAAGTCCTTCGGTGAGTCTTGCTCCTTATTTTGTTCCTTAATCGACCTTCCTCAGTCCCGGTTTTCACTTCCTTTGAACCTGCCTGCTTCGCTCTTGACTTATTCTCCTTTTTTACAGGCCGGATACAGAAATAATCATGCCAAGTTAAATTTGAGAAACTTTTTGGGAAGCAAGTTGATACAGAGATTAGCAGACAATCAAAATGCATCGCCTGTGTACGGTGAGCCCTGTGAGCGGCGAATGTCTTACGAGCCACCTTCACGACAACAGGTTCTCTCTCACCCTCCTCCATCCTTCTCACGAGGGGTAGTTCCATGTGATTACCAGGCTCAGAGAATGCAACCGCCCATGGCTTTACCACCTCATGCCATGGCGGCTCCTTCGCATCATTCCATGGATCATCCACAACACCACTCCGTGGATCATGCACAACACCATTCCATGGGTCATTCACAACACCATTCCATGGGTCATGCACAACACCACTCCATGGCTCATCCCTCACATCATCCCCAGAGAATGGGCCGAGAAAATACCTACACGGAAACAGTGACCTCTACCTGCCCCTGTCCGGAGTGCGCGGCCTGCTCGGAGTGCGAAGCAGCAAACCAGGATTATGCTTACTCTGACGAACCTTGTCCCTGTGCCTGTTCCGAAGGAAGATGTCCCTGCGAGGAAGAATGCCCCTGCGCTTGCAGGGAGGGTGGATCTGCTAGAGATCATCCCTCTTGTCCTTGTGAAACAGAGAGATGTCCCTGCTGTCCCGGAGGCGATTCATACAATGGCGAGAAGGATTACCCGGATAGGGATCAAAACTACGACGATTATCCCTCAGGAGACTGTCCCTGCTGCTGTGAATGTGCTAGAAATCAGGATGCGGCGTATCCCGATGAACCACAAACCGCGCCGGCGTTCGTGAGAGAACACCCGAGCTATCAGAAACACCTTCCACCAAGTGAAAACTACATGGAAGAGCCACCAGAACCGCAAGGTCAGGCTCCCTGCGAGAGTTGCATGACTTATAGGGGAGGTCCTCCTGCGAGGGAACAGCAACAGCGTTACCAGCAATACGAACCGGTCGAACCCCCCCAATACGTGAAACCACCACAACGGATGAGGACCGTGCACAGAACTTTTGTGCAACAGCAAGAAATGCCGGACATGGGAGGACACCCGCACGTGTCGCCCCTGCATCATCCCTACATGCAGGAACAGGGCGAAAGACACCCTCCGCCTGAGAGAGCATTGCATCACACGGAAATAACAGAGAGAACCATGCATAGGTACCACGAGCGGACACACCCGATGGGAATGCCCCCGATGGAGCCCTCTCCGGTGCATCAGGAGGTGTCCCAGGTGCAGAGGGTGAGCGAGTGGAGGGCGGCGTCCCGAATGCCGCCACCGGGACATCCCAGACACGCAGTGGAAGAAGAACACCACCCGGAACACCATCGACATCCGATGTACAGGTCTTTGGCACACGGACATGGCCGTTTCGTGAGGAGACACAGGCCGCCAGTAAAACCTGCCTTTCTTGATGGACTCTCATACAATGATGGCTGCTAGATAGCTTCCAATATAATTTTTTACAATATATATTATTTATTACATCCCGCATTAGTCAATGACCCCGTGCATAAGGGCTGCGTTTGCAGTTTTCAGGAATCCTCCGCTGTAAGCAAAGCTCAAGTCAAAAATCCATTAGCTGATTCATTTGTCATTTCCTCTGTCACTTGTGAGGGTTTCTCCCGAGACGATTTTCGCGGAACGGATTTGAATGAAACATCATTTGAGTTGTTAGGCGCGCGTTTGTTGTTTGTTGTTTTTTTACATTGTTTAAACTCCGCGAGCACGAAATACTCGAAACAAACAAAGCAACCATAGTCAGGCCGCACAGCCTTCACATTCAGTAAAAAATTGTAGAGAACAGCAAAATTTTGTCCTTATCGGGAGAGAACTCCGGAATCAGAAAAAAAATGTGAGAGAGAGGAAAAACTATTCCAGTTTTGAGGGGCGGAAAGGTCATGAGGAAAGCAAAGGCGGAAAGTGATCCGGGCAGAGGGGAATAAGAAGTAAGCAAAGGGTGAAAAGGCAATGGGAACATGAATGGAGAGGCCGAACCGTTAACCGTGTTAATGAGAGAAAAACCCCGGAGAGATTTGCAAGAATAATGGCGGCAAAAAAGAAGGGTAAAAAGCAGTTTATATTCATGGCCTCAGAACATCACCACAGGATGCACAAGATGTACTACCTTATGTGCAAAATAACCGTTTTTCCGTTCATGAATTTTACATTTCATTTCCAGAATACTTTAAATCCCGCACATTTTTCCGCGATAGACTTTTCCTCTGAGAATTCCTTCCTTTAATATGAAACAAAATTAACCGAACGAGTTTCGATGTTTTGTCCGAACAATTTCAATTTTCCCCGTGCGAGTGATGAGGGAATGGAGGTGTTTTGGTGCAGGAGGGGTGGGGAGGATGAAAGGGTTGAAGAAAAGAGCACAATGAAGTATCAGAAATGAAAGGAAAACACTTATTAGAGTCGGCAGTGAAAATGGCTGAATACGAATGAATTTAAGTAAATTTATATCCTAATTTTTATGAAATTTGCATTGTATATCACAATATGGATTCTATTTGTATATAATTATTTGTATTATAACATATTTTGATCAAAATTTCGAACATTGACTGCAATTGACGGAAAAACTTATGCTTAGCTTAAGGGTTTCCCAATCTGAATACAATTCAGTATAGAAATGTGACTCCACTTATATTTCGCGTTATTTAATATTAAGAAAATATTCCGAAGGGAAAATTCTAAATTGTGAAAAATAATTTCATTTCGTGACGATAGCAGAAGACATTTCGTCAAAAATGGAAAGTGGAAAGAGACGAAGAGAAATGTAGTTCGTAAATTTTATTTATTTTGTATAAAACTCTGCTAAAAAGTCAGTGATCTCCCTTCTTTTGTGTATATATGTGTATACGTGTATATTTTTTGAGTGAATGGGCGAAATGAAAGGGGTGAGGGTGGGAGTTGGAGGGAAGAAAAACCATCTCGGTTGTTTTTGAATTACGACAAGAAAGTTTTCTGCTTTTGCATTTTCATATTTCTTTCGAAACAGTTGGGGGGGAAAGACTTTTCATTTTTCTTTTCGGATTTCCCTTCGAGTCGGTTAATAACATCCGGAAACTGTTGCTCGGCAGCAGTTTTAAAATAAAAGAAAAACGAAAGAGATTTAGAATTAAACTTTTCCGGAGGAGTGAAACCGATTTGAAAATAATTACACCCCGGCAGTGGGCTCCTCGGAAACGATTAATTTTTAATCAACAACAGCAACAGCAACAGCTTGAGTGCTTACACCCAACTCTAATGCTCAGTCCCTTTTGCGAAAACTAACATTTGAATAACTCCACCCAGTCGAAAGAGACGAATGGATTCCCGAATATAAAATCAGTTGTGAAAACTTTTATGGCGAATGACGACTTTGTTATGACACTTTGTGAATCTCACTGAATTTTCCTCTCTTTTCAGGGAAAACTAAATTTAGAGTACAAAGCCTCTAACGACACTAAGAAAATGTACAGAGCTCTTCAGATTTTGAATCCTTCGCCGGAGCTTTCGGGAGAGTATAAATGTACAGTGTCCACTTTCCAGACGGAGGAATCGCAGTCTAAGAAAATGGTCATTTTTGGTAAGATAACAGTTTTTTATCAATTTCGTTAATCTTTGATTTTAATTGCAAGTTTTATTATTAATTAATTAGTGTATGTGTCATTCAGATTTAATATCTAACCCTTTGCACTCGACCGAATGTTTTGAAACTTTAAATCGACTCTGTGGTCTTTTGTAACTGGAGTTTTTTTATTTATAATGTGCAATAATAGTAATAATACTGTATATATTTGACTTATATACAGATTTATCAAATTATAGAAATCAAAATTTACAATTATCTTTCTTTTCTCTGTTCTTAGTATTTCTGTGTATTCTTCTCCATTTTTGCTTCTTCCCAATCTTCTGATTATCTTTTTCTTCTCTGTCCTTTGTTTTCTCTTTTATGCTCTTTATATTCACCTCCTTTATGTGCAGCTGCTCTTATTATTACTATTTTTGTTTCTTTGGAGTTCTTCTCTTCTTTTCCTTCTGTTTCCTGTATTTTCATGTGGTATTTCATCTACGTTTGTTTGCTTATAAATGTTTTTCAACCACTTGTAAAGTGTTTGCCCAATTTGACCTTCAAGGTCAATTAAAAAAAGGCCTCAAGTGCAAAGGGTTAAAATTCTCTGAGTTCCCGCAAAAGCATTGACGATCATCCTAAAGATTAAAAAAAACATTCACTTTCCTAAAAGCAGTTTATCTTCTGTTTGCAATATTTTCAGTGGTGCATTCGACTTATCCGCACTTATTAAAATAATTAAAATGAGAGAAAAAGTACACCGAGAAAGTTCATCAGCGAATCGCCCACTCAACGATCACATCGACTGTGAATCTCACAGAAAGGCAACACCATTCGGGAAAGGGAACCAAACGAAAATGGCGACAGAAACGTCCCCTTTGTTGGAAAATATTACCGGCGGGAGTATCAAAACCGATGCGAAAAAGACGCAAAGTCACAAGAAAAGCGAATTAAACTTCCTCGAGAGAAATTAGCGATTGTTAACATAATAATTCCGGGAGCAGCGAAAATTCGTTAAGGAGGACGGGAAGGGGAGGGGAGGGGAGGGGAGGGAGAGAGGGGGTGAAATTTATACGCCAAATTTTACAGTGAAATTGGAGACGTTTCAAAAGGAAGATCATCTCAAACCTCAAACTTAGGAGGGCTATGCAATGTCGAGAAAAGTTTTGTAAATATCCATAAAACGATTCATTATCCGAATTAATCAATTAATAATATGGGGAAAATTGGAAAAAAGAGTATTTATAGAAAGCAATACGTGTGAATATTATTGGCGAATTGATTGCCCACTCGGGAGAAGTAAAATATAGTTAAGCATTGTTATTTAAAAGGATAAATGAGAACCGCATTAATTCATAGGGGACGAAACTTTCTTAAAATTTCCCCGCTTTCCTATTGTTTATTTTTATTCTTACAGTTGTGATAATCATTATTTATTATAATACTTAAATATTATGTATGGCGTAGAACAGAGGAAAGTTTCGCAAGTGAGAAAGATCGCGGGAAACCGCGAGCGAAGTGTTAATTTCCTGTCGCTTTGAATCAAATTTACCCTTCGAGGACAGTGTGTGTGACCGAATAGAAATGACAGTTTCGCCCCAAAAGCACATCCTTCGGTGCTTACATTTGAAAGGAGCTCTTCGGGAGTTAAGAAGGAGAAGAAATGAGGCGAGAAATTAAGCATTTTGGGCTTGAGTTCACTACACAGGACCGGAAGTGGAGACTTTCTAATTTAGAATTAGAAAAGGTTTAGTGTGGTTGTGTAGGAGTGTGTGAAGGAGTAAATTTGCTATTTATCTTCAGCAATTCAAAAAAAGGTATTTTTGGATAAGAGAACTACAGTAGCGCTCAAATGTATTTTGACAATACAAAATTTTTACTTTTCCACACAAGAGTTACTTACAAAGTATTTTATTGGCTTTAAAGCGGTTATTTTATAAATATAATATTTAAAATTAATATAAAAAATAATTAAATATAATATTATAAAATAATATTAATAACATTTATAAATATAATATTAATTAAATAACAGAAGAAACAAAGAATTCATTTTAGAATTATACTATAACTACACTGTAATTTTAACTACTAAAAGAAGAATTTTATGTTTTGTATATTTTGTTTTAATTCTGACAAATATATTTAATAATAATAATAATAATAATAATAATAATAATAATAATAATAATAATAATAATTATAACTACTAATATATAATTATAACTATTAAATATAATTTTAACTATAATTTTAACTACTAATAGTAAGAGTATTAAAGAAAAAGCCGAAAACTGAACAGAATTTTACGTTTTGTATATTTTATTTTAATGCTGACAAATATATTATTAGTAGTATTGATAACTAAATAATACATAAAATCTTATAGTAAAGTGATAAACTAAGAAACTATTAAATTTTGTATTGTCAAAATACTTTTGAGCGCTACTGTATGTGTGGGATTGTTGCGGACAAAAGCAGTTCAACCCCTAATAGGGGGTCGTAGGGGGTGACGAATTCGCCAAATGAGTGCCCCTTACGAGATTTATCATACATTTGGAGAGAAAGAATTTATAAGTATAGGAAAAGTGGAGCGGGTGCCAATAAGGGGGGCGTTGTTGCGGGGGTGGGTTAATATTTTTGGAAAGGAATGAAAGTTCCCCCAAAAAAAAAGAATGAAAAAGGGGGGAAAATATGAAAGGCTTTCCTTTTCCTGCGAGGAAATAAAAAATTTTCCGAGCTCGACGAAGTTGTACATCAACTCCAGAGTCTCAAATCATTTTTGTCGAAGCCAAAAAGGGAGAATTTTCCGCATGACTTAGCAATTTAAACTCTGTTTAAATTTCAATGAATAAAAAACTTTAAATCTTTTCACTCGCAGTAATAACCGCGAAATCAGAAAAAATAGAGATCCGGGGGAAGGCGGAGGGGGGAAGAAGGGCGGGGGCGGGGGAGGGCCAAAGAGCCGAAAAGGAAAGAGCGGAGGAAAATATAGGTGGAATAAAAAGTTGTTTTGCTCCGGGAAAGTTTATTCATATATTTAGTGAATTCTTAGTTTATGACCGAGCATTACGTCTTTGGAAAACAGAAAAGAAAAAAAATCGGTTTTATTTTTCCCGCCTTTTTTAAATTAACAGTTGAGAAAAGTTTCGGTAATAAAATCGTTTTTTTTTCCTTTTTTTAATGTGAAAACAAAAGAAAGTTTGGTTAATGGAGGAATTTTTCCAATGAATGCGACTTTGATTTAACCCTTTGCGATCGTATGTGTGGTCTCAGCCACCACACAAAAATCTTATACTGTATGCATTCCTGTATTAGTTTAACCCTTTGTGGTCGTTTGTCTGTATACTATCTTATACTGTATGCATTCCTATGTCGGTTTAAACTTTTCCTCAATTTCTATTAAACATTTTCTGCTCTGTATACATTCCTGTATATACTGTATACACTGTATGCGTTCCTGTATGTACTGTATACGCTGTATGCATTCCTATATCAGTTTAAACTTTTCCTCAATTTCTATTAAACCTTTTCTGTAAAATATACATTCCTGTATATACTGTATACGCTGTATGCATTCCTATATCAGTTTAAACTTTTCCTGAGGGAACCTCAATGTCTAATACGATGCTCCATCGATTGGAGAACAAAATTTAATCTAAACAAAAGTTGTGTACATTGTATAATTCCAAAGAATATTTTGTAAATTGTATTTAGGAGTAATTAGAGATTCTCTCTTGTTAAAATATTACCAAATATTACTGAATATTATGTATATGTATCTCTGCTCTTTCCAAACAAATTAATTCCGACCAATAGAGACCCATACACAAATTTTATACCGCCGCTAAAGGGTGAATTTTATTTTTATAAATATTGTAAAGCATTTTAATGAAATTTAACTTACAGGTGGAAAAGTAAAAATTTTGTATTATCAAAATACTTTTAGCGCTACTGTATATGTATCCCTGCTCTTTCCAAAGAAATTAATTCCGACCAATAGATACCCATACCCAAATTTTATACCACCGCAAAGGGTTAAAATAGTCAAACTTAAGTATCGACGTCGTTTCAGTACACATTTTCTTACTCTATTGGGTTGTATTTTTGACTTCTATGAAGTTTTCGCTGTGATACTCCGAAGTCCTCAAGCAGTAATGCCCCTCTTGGTTGCAAGGAAGCTTTTAAAAAGTTTTCCCAGCAAATTTTTGTCTCCCATTTTAACCGGGAAATTTATCTGAAAATATTCAGCAGAAACTATCGAAGAAAGGTTCGATTCGGAGGGAAAAGGGAAAAAAAGAGGAAAATCCGACTTCCCTAAAATCATGTTCCATCCCCGGGATATTATAAACGATTTGAGGTCGTGCCTGGAATTTAATCTTTGATAAAAATTTTGTTTCTCATTCCCTTAATAATGGAGTATCATATCCGTTATTTTCCTTTCCGACAACCCTCGTAATGAAAACAAAACGTATTTAACGTGTTTTTATTTCTGAGGAAATGATAAAAACTCGCATTATAATGTTTCTAATAATGAAATAATAATAAAGATTTTGTCTTGCGTTCTCGGAAACTTTTTCCAAGATTTAGCGCTAAAAACTTCCTCGATAACCCTTTCCTTTCGGTTATGATTTGTGCTTTTGGAACGGAGCGCTCGGAATTATTCCAGACGGCTTCTGCTCGTTTAATGGGATTTTCACGAAAATAAATACCGTGATTTCAACCCCCAGCTGCCCCTCCCCCTGTGAGGATTGAACGAAGGGATGGAATTGAAACAGTCCTTCGGAATCCGCAAAAAAAAAATTTTACAAAATGAATTCAGTATCGTCTGCTCATTTTTTTAATGCCTTAATGAGAAGATTTTTATGGCGATCTATATCCTCGTTGTTATTCGTAAAAATCCCTTGAATTCTGCCTTTCATTTTCTTCACGAGAGATTTTCCTTTCGGGTCTTCAGATAAATTACTCAGAACTTTTGCTGCCATTAACTGACCTTCGGAACTGTGAAAATTTTCCAGGATTTCCATAAGTATATCGACCGTGCATTTCTTACTCATTTTATTCCTCGTGTCCGACTGAATTGTGATGAAAGCCAAAGCACCCGTCACTTTTATTTTGACATCCATCGAGGGATGGTAGAGCTTTTTGCAGAGGAGAACCCCCAGTTCTTTTTCGGCTGCTTCCGCCCTCCCCTGAGGGTGTTGACATAGCAGAGCTATGCAGTCCAAAGCCAGGGATTGGATTTTCTCATTGGGGTGATCCAATTTCTCGATGAGGATGTTCATGGCGTTGTGCTGCAACGCCAGCACCTTTACGTCTCTGTCCAGAAGCTTTTTCAGCGTGGCCAGTTGCAGCCCCATGATGGTTTCGTCCTCGTTTTTGGGAGAACCACCTATTAAACGAAGTAAGAGTACCATGAAATCGGCGCAGTTCAGCCCTGTGGCCGCGACGGGGGACAGCGAAACCATCTCGAGAGCGAGTTGGGCTTTGTGTCTGACTGTGTCCACCTTGTCTTCGGTCAGCAGTGCTAAATTCCTTAAAATTTTATATCTGAAACGATAAAGATATTATCAGTGTTACAATTTCCAACTGTTTTTCTTTTGATAATTACCTTCTGATAATCGCTCGCTTTCCAGCCTCGAGCCCCGCCAGGGTGGAAAATATCATGCAGATCTTTTCCCTGATGAAATCCTTCTCGTGAAGCATCATTTCGGTGAGTCTGTCCACTATTCCCAGTCTGATCGCCTCGAATCCCTTCTCGGGGTCATGCACCAGGTCGTGGATGCTGTTGAGGGTCTGCATGACGGCGAGGACGTCCTCGCGGTGGAGCTGCTTCTTCAGGATGGGCAGCGCCCACCTCCCGAAGGCGATTTTCGCCCTCGTCGCGTCCACGTTGGGGGCGTATATTATGGGGTGGGACGAGGCCAGCTTGAGGAAGGGCGGCTCCAGGTTCCTGTAGGTCGTGTGCGCGTTCATTTCCTTGTCCATGACGCGGGCGATGAGCCGGGGGTTGAAGTCCGTGATGCATGAGAGGTCCCTGAGGAGGTATGTGTGCCTGGAGGTGCATGGTTGCGTGGTCGGGTGGGTTCTTTTCGTTGGAATTTCACTGGGGAATCTCTCCCTGCACGGCAACATGTTATGGTGACTGTAAATGTAAACAAGTCATAGAATTGGTAAATATTATCGTTTGCCTCGAAACGTTTCATTTGGTTTTGCCCACGTAAACGGCGGTGTGATTTTTTTGATGTTCTGAGAGGCGTTCGAAGCGGAAAAAACACTCAGAACGGTCCTCTTGTAAATAATTTCACGCGAGACAAAGAAAACATCTTGATTTCACATGAATTATTGGTAATCTATAATTCAAAATGGCGGCGAACGGTTTTCTATGACGGTGCGTAATAAATCTCGCATCCCTCGTGTAAAGGTTTAACGTAAAAATATAATGAGAATTTAAGGGAAAGTTTCAATTACAGACTGAAACTTTTGATGTCCGATATATTTTATTGGACGAATGTGGGAAAGACATGAATTTTATTGTTTATTACTGAACTATTCGAGTGCCCATTTTTTGAACCCAATGGTACAAAATGAAACGGTATTAGTTTCTGCACTTTGTCATTTCAAATTCTTTTGATTTAACTGTATCTATAATTTGTGATGCAAGAGTATTAATAAATGCATTGGTGACAAAGAAAAAGATCAATTTTTTTGTCCATAAAAGTGTTGGGCGATATTACACGTTCTGCAAAAGACCTGTGCAATTTTTATACTGTATAACTGATAGCAATCCACAGAATGTTATTATTTTTATTTTTATCTGAGTTGTAAAGTGATAGCAGAATATATTTACAATGCGCTCATTCATCGGTCTGAGATAAGGTTTTCTACTTTAAGGACTCCTAAGTTGACCAATTAATTAGATTTTGGGAATTTTTTATTATTTTTACCTGAGCACTAATTTAAAAAATAATTTCAGAAATTTGAATTGTCAACCAAAACGAAAGTGTGTGCAAAATTTGAAAGAAATCGGTTCGAGGGAAACGGGTCAAATTTCGCCTCAAAGTTTTGATTCTCGGTCTTTGACAGACAAACAGACAGACAGATAGAAAGACAGATAAACAAACCAACAGATAGACAAATAGACAGACAGACAAACAAACAGATAGAAAAATAGATAAGCAAATAATCGAACAGACAGACGGCCAGATAGACAAACAGACAGGCAGCAGGCAAACAGATAGGCAAATAGACAGACAGACAGACAGCCAGGTAGAAAGACAGATAGACAAACAGACAGGCAGCAGGCAAACAGATAGGCAAATAGACAGACAGACAGACAGCCAGGTAGAAAGACAGATAGACAAACAGACAGGCAGCAGGCAAACAGATAGGCAAATAGACAGACAGACAGACAGCCAGGTAGAAAGACAGATAGACAAACAAACAGACAGACATACAGACAGACGGACAGACGGCCACGAAAACCAAGTTGAATAAAACCGTTTAAAAAACTAAAAAGACGAAGAGCAGACGTTGACTTTTAGAGGCATAAAAGAGAAAGGATTGTGGCAAAGTTTTCGCTTTTTGAATTTCACCGCACAGACATAATCCCATTCGACAGAAATACCGATGCAAATTGAGCGAAAAACAAAAGCAACGCATCATTACCCGTGGGAAAACTTCGATAAAGCAATTAGAGTAAAAAATACTAAGGGCGCTCCCACCGTTGGCAGCACAAAGAAAGGGAAGGAAGGAGAGAGAGAGAAACAAACGAACAAGCGATGAAGATATTTTATAATTAAATGTTTTCAAGATGAAGACTAATGGGAAGGCCGGGAAGGAAGACAACCCAAAAGGAATGGCAAACAAGTTTCATCATTTGTCAACAGAGCAACTGACAAAAGGAAAACTCACGTGATTGATTCCGTTCAGAAAGAAGGATGAGCCGTAATTAGGCGACTCCCTTATGACGCCTCGCTTCTAGAGGGCGGTGGATTGAGCTTTCCTCTTCTGTTTCAGTGCCCCAGAGCAACCTCAGGTTCTGGCACACCGTCGACCCTGACAATCGGGAGGACAACAGCGTCGAGGCGAACATTTCCAAGGACGAGAACGTAATAAACGTTACCTGCGTGGCGGAGGGAGTGTATCCTGAGCCTGTCATCCGAATATTTAGCGCATCCAGGTATGTCGAAAGCTTTCGCTCTGTCAATCTCATATTTCTGCTTTCCGCCCAAAGCAATTTCCACCTCCATTTTAAAAACGAGAGAAAATATCACTTTTTTATCATTTTAATCGTACAAATGATTTGATTAATTTCATTTCACTGCACAATTCAATTAAATTGAATAAGGAGTGAAAAAAAATTAAGTAAGCAGATGATTTTTTTAATAAAACATTGAATGAAATTAATTTTCTTGAATGTCACCCCGTTTTTTTCCCCCATCAGGAAAATTCGATTTTTTCTTTTTAATATTCATAAATCATTCGTTCACATCTTCTGGATAGAAATTGTTAAAGAATTTATAAGAAAAATTTAAAAATACTTTTAATTTAGTAGAAATAAACGGGGTGATTGGTCAATCGGACTTTAGGCCCATAATAGATGTCATTCCTCCCCCCGTGGCAACCCTCGCAATCACGAGGGGTGAATCCAAAGAACTCTTTCCGATGATATTAAAAGACTTTTATTCACTAAGGGCGGAATTTATTGTTTCTAGTTTTAAAGAGGATTTACCTTAATAGCATAATCCTTTATTCCTGCGAAATATAATCCGTTTCATTATGTTTTCCGCATGATTTCGGGAGAATTAGCAACCGAATTTTCAGCATAAATTTCATGACCTTTACACTCTCAGTTCCGTATTTTTTTCCCCCCCAAATAGATAACTTATCTGAGCGTTGTAAATCAATTAAACCGAAAAGGGCTGATTTTGGGTTTCGAAGCCATACCTGTAATCAACCTTTTGAGAATAAACTGTTTTTACCTTCTCTTTATTCATCTTTTCATAGATTTATAAATTAAATATTAAAAATATTAAATCTTTGGGTAAAGCATTTGGTTTCCTCTTTTATTACAATTAATGACAGTAAATGGATTCTTTATTTTATACTTAAATATTATTAATTTAAAACGCTTTTTGGAGTAAACGAAATTTTTAAATATTTTAATATTTAAATTTTATACTAAGAAAGAAATGTTATTTATTTATTTACTATATATTTATTGTTAATTTATTCTCTATGTATTTGTTGTTTATTTATTTACTATATGCTTATTGTTTAGTTGTTTTTTATATATAATCACTGCATATTAATTTATTTTATTTTTATATATAATAGGTAGGCTTCTCTACCCCCCTAAACCGGACACATAATTTTATTTTATTTATTTATTTTACTTTGTAAATTTGTACCTGAAACTAATTTTGTATATTTAATATTTATATTTCTCCCCATATCGCCCGTAGGCGTTAGGGGTTTTCATAATATACATAACTTTTATAATTAACACAACAATTACAATCTTCCTATACCATTACAATACAATTTATGGCATTATAATCTTAACATTCTTCACAAAACCGCTTCCGGATTAGGGGAGAGGCCTAACTACTGGATAAGAATTAAATCAAGAAAGTGAAGAAAAAAAAATAAATACAACAATGGGTAAAAAGAAAGAAAAACGGAGTTAATAATTAAATAAGTAAATTAAGGAATCATAAATACATAATTAAACCGTAAATGTTAATAAATTAACAGAGCATAAGATTAGACAAAAACACAAAATAAATTTTTTGGTAGAATTATACTTAGAAATGCTGAAGTCATATTAAATTTAAAATAAATAAAAATATAAAAGTAAATATAGGAAATATTAATATTGTAAAGTTTTATCCGAATCTTCTGAAATTCTTATAGTGCTCAATTCAAATTTGTATAAAAAAAACACTAATACCGACGGGTGAAATAGTGTAGAAATATTGCATTTATTGCACTGCATTGTAATTAACTTAAGGATTGAAATAGTGTAGAAATATATAAAAATATAATATAGGATAATAAATAATGATTTGCATGTAATCAATGCAAATTATTTCCAACAGGAAACCATATAAATTGTAAACTTATATTTATTTACTGTATTTATGGAGAATTAATTAATATTTTTCATGTAATTATTGTGTGATACATATGAAATATATTCAGTACTTTCCACCCGCGGAGATAATGATGTAAGGATTTGTCTTTTTCAGGCTCGTTAGTGATAAGAGCCACATGAGGGTGCACAAGAAAAATGGTCTCTATGACGTAGCCGCCTCAATTCAAATAGACGACGACGACATGGACTCCGACGAGCATGTCTTCGAATGTGAACTTTCAATACCTGAAGCCAATTACACAGTAAAGCAGGCGCTTTATGTATCTTTGGGTAAGTTCTCTTCCGATTGGACCCCCTCGTGTCACCCCCCCCCCCCATAAGGCTTTATCAATTTTTCATTCTCGAATTATATATAATTTGCGTCATCTTCCGGAGTTCGGTAATGGTAATAATATCTAATGTTCCCGGGAAAATTACCGGTTATTATTGGGAAAAATAAAAAATTAAAGTGATGTTTTAGATTGAAAATTTGAAGTTTTCGTGAGCCCTTTAGAAAATAAAAGCTCTTTTATTTTCTATTTAAGGAAATTAGTTTCGTTTCATTTCAAAAGCTCTGTGAATGTTGTCTGTTTATCTTTCGATTTTTTTGGCCAAATGGATTTGGCCACCACTCTCCTGATCGGATGACAGCTAAAGAATTTGAATAATTATGGTTGTCTTCATCGTGGAAATTCGGACTGCAACAGTCGAAAAAAAATTTGTCTGCAGCTGAAACTGTTACGCAAACAAATGTGAACTTTTTTAATAAAACAAAAAGCCGGGTTTTCGTGATTCGGAGAGACAAACAACCGAAAAAAGCCTCCAGCTCTGTTCCTTAGCTCTCTCATCCTAAAAAAAAAAGGCCTCAGAGACGGATTCCTAAGTCGGAAGAAAAGCGGCTCAAAGCATTCACAGGAGATGTTCATATATCTTCATTTACAATAAAATTTATTCTCTTCCTCCTCCCCGTCCCCTCCCCGCCCCCTCTCCACCCCCCCCCCCCACAAGGTTGGGCTCTTATTTCAAATAAAATAATGTTTCCCAATAATTCTTTTCTGAAAGATGTTCACTCCTTTTCAAGATGAATTGACTTGTTTAAACTGTATCATATTTTACGGTCGTTATTATGAAATTTTTATGAGGTCTTTCACTTATCCGACCCATTCGTGGGGGCAGTTGGGAACCTTATATTAATTTTTTTAGTTTTGAATATAGTACAGAACCTTATATTAATTTTTTAATTTTAAATACAGTACAGAATCTGATAATAATCTATTGATTTTGAATACAGTGCAGAAAATACAGTACAGAACCTTATAATAATTATTTTATTTTGAATACATTACAGAATCTTATAATTTTTTAATTTTAAATACAGTACAGAACCTTATATTAATTTATTTAATTTTGAATACAGTACAGAATCTGATAATTATTTATTAATTTTGAATACAGTTCAGAAAATACAATACAGAACCTTATAATAATTTTTTAGTTTTGAATACAGTACGAAATACAGTACGATTTTTTACTTCTTGGAGAATCATTTACTGAAAAGGGAACGATACTTTAATAAGGCACATATTCAACACCAGTCCAGATTGATTTTTTTTAATTAATTAATAAAAGTAATTTATAGAAAACATTTTAAAATGATTTTTCAATTGTTTAAGAGAGGAAATAATATTATCGGCAGTTTTCCTTTCAAATTTATATTTTCAAATACAATTTAAAGAGAAACAAATATTATAAAAAACTGATTTAATTAAAATCTATTTGCAGTGATATTTAATTTAAATTTATAATGAATGAAGAAAGTGCTCATTAGACGGATTTGCCATTATGAGGCCAATTGCAAACCTAATCATTTATTTATTAATGACTCTGTTTATTACTAATTCCGTTCATTCATACGAAACTCTTCTCACTTATTAATATAATTCGTGAAATGGTGCAATATAATAGTCTTTTTCGTCCTCTGACCGTCACTTTTCTTTGATTTTTTTCACCCATTAATCATCGTTCCTATCTCCCATTGCGCAAATTTACTTAATAATTAAAATTAATTAAAATCACATTTACATACGTACAGTACAAAATTAAAATAACTCGAAAAATTTTCATAGGTTAACTAAATAAATGACGTTTATTGGAACTTCGCTCTAAAGCAGGTTTTTAGACATTTTAGAACTCTCAGTTAAGTGTCGGATAATCCGAGTCTTAATTTCATAGTGAAAACGAAGAAACGATATTTCGATTCGGTTGACACATTTATGAGATTTTTCGAGTCAGCATATCCGGCGGGTGAATGAGAGAAAGAAGTCAGCAGGAAATAAATATATTTTTCCCGAGCGAAAAAAAATTTTTTTTTCGTATTTTCCCCCTCCCGAAAAACTTGTGCATGAAAAAAAAAAATTCTTTTCCTGAAAGGAAGGATTTTTGTTAAGCCCATTCAACAGATTCGTTTCCCTTTCGCTTTAGAAATTCTTTTGAGTATAATTTTTGCATTGAAAAATTGTTAACCAATGAAGAAGAAAAAATGGCGAACGATAAAAGTCAATATAAATGCAAGAAAACAAATTGGGAAAAGGGAAACGGAATGAGAGGGAATGAAAATTAAAAGTTCCAAAAGGTAAAAAGGTTCGTGTTGAAGTGCAATGAAACCCTCTCGAGCTGCTATGGCTACTCATTTTCCCTCCATTTTTCCTCTCCGTTTGAGATTCAAATATTTAAATGCTGAATTTGTCGAAAGCGTCGGAATTTTCCCGCCTTGAGGGCGTCGTCATCGCCCCGTTGAGAGAAAAGAGGGAACTGATTCATTCGATGCGAAAGAATACCGGTTATCGTAAATAAGTTTCTTTAACCCGAAGAAAAGATATTTTCCTCTAATTAGAAACTCCCTCCCATTGTATCCGTCCGAGGCATATTTTTAAATATGCCAAGAGAAACGGCGTCTGGATTTTGTAAACGTGAAAATTACGCCCCCGAGCGAATATGCCTCGTTTTTAATTAATTTTAAGCAAATAGGAATGGTTTCCCTGGGACTCTTCAGCAAATAATGCGGCTCAAAGCGCTCAATCGGTTTTTATTCTAATTAAAAAAAACCATGGGAAACTCATTGAAAAAAGGTGCTGCTGCATTGGGGGGAGCTTTCGGAAACGAAAGGTGGGAGTGCATCAGTGGACGTCCGGCGCCGATAAAGCAATAATTTAACTGTTAAAATTCTATACTGTCGTACTGTATTAAGCGTTTAGCCCAGTGATGGCCAACCTTTGATAATATGAGGGCCAAAGTTGAGTTTGGTGGAATTTCTTGGGGCACAACGTATAAGAAAATTAAATATGGATTTTTAATATTGGTTTTTACTCTCTTCTCATTTTCCATTTTTCTCTTCATCTCTTTCTTCTCATTTTCTCTTTCTTCTCATTTTATCTTTCTTCTCCTTTTCTCTTTCTACTCTTCACTTTCATTTTCCCATTTTCTCTTCTTTTTTTCTCTTTCTACTCTTCTCTTCTCATTTTCCCATTTTCTCTTCTTTTTTTCTCTTTTTCTCTTTCTTCTCTTTCTTCTCATTTTCTCTTTTTCTCTTTTTCCCCCCTTTAATTTTTTTAATTTTTTCCCTTTTCCCCTTTTCCTCATCTTCCCTTTTTCCTCATTTTATCTTTTCCCCTATTTCTCTTTTTCCCATTTTCTAATTTTCTCCTTTTCTCTTCTCATTTTCCCCTTTTCTCTTCTTCACTTTCTTCTCACTTTCCTCTTTTCTCTTTCTTCCGATTTTCCCTTTTTCTCATTTTCCCCTTTTCTGTTTTTCTCTCTTTCCCTTTTTCTCTTTTTCCCTTTTTCTCATTTTCTTCTTTTCTCTTTTACTCTTTCTTCTCTTTTTTCCCCTTTTCTCATTTTTTTCTTTTCTGTTTTCTCTTTTTTCTCATTTTTGACTTATATGACCGAATGGATTCGAAAGCGTAAATTTAAAATTTTGCCGAAAGGTAAGAAAGGATGTCAAATTGAAGTTATTCTCCCATTGAAAGTTAGGTCATAACCTTTTATTTAAAAATTAAAGTATGTGAATATAGGAATAAAAGAGCGGGCCACATGCAACACCTTCACGGGCCGGATATGGCCCCACGGGCCGTAGATTGGCCATCACTGGCTTAGGGGATGCATCGAAGGAAAATCGGGGGTTGAGAACGATGGCTCCCCTCTGAACGCAAAAGCTCATTAATAATTCTGATGCGATTTCGGTGCGGTCTAAAAAAGCAGAGGTTTTGGGGGCAGCGAAAGCTTTCTAAGTAATTTGCCAGTAAATTAATTTGTCATTGAAAATGCAAACGCAGTGGGCCGCGTTCGAAGGAAAAAGCTCCATTTGCGTGGGACCGTGGGAGGGGAGGGGAGGGGGAATGTGGGGACGCTAAATTTAAAATGACAGCCAGGGCAAACATATAAAAGCTCTCGTGTCCAAATGCCAAAGCTCGCGTGCTTTCCTTAACTTGTTTCCAAGTTAGTCACATTAAGATTTCCTGTGTCAAATTCATCAGAGCCTTTGTGGTTCTTAAAAGCCCTATCGCCGCATAACCACCCCCGAGTGGTCCACACGCGACCGAGTTCCCCCTCAACCCCTTCGGAGTATCGATCCGGGGGTGTCTCTCCCAAAAGGGGAAGTGACCTTTCCCCCCACCGGGAAGTTATTCACGATGATCACTTGAAAATGAACAAAAGCTGTCAACTCCACCGCATTCGTGTTTTCTTTCCTTTTAACTCCACTGTTTTTGTAACTCTTTTCCATCTTTCTTTTATTGTTTCCATTATTTTTCATTTCGCATTTTTACCACTCACATAATCTCTTTGTTATTCTTTCCCTTCTGTAAATATCACTGTGACAAGTAGGAACGACTCTCTTTGAAGGAGAAAAGAGACCGCTCACCGCCTTCTGACTCATTTTTGCTTATCGGAAAATCCTTATTTCTCTATGGTTTGATTCTTTTTATTCTGTGGTTTGTCATCTTCAGTCTTTCTGTTCTTTTTAAACGCGTTAGTAAGCAAAAATGATACAATTTCTTGTAAATTTCACCCAAATTTCTCTATCATAACTCAAATACCGTTTCCGAAATAGTTTTTTAGCATTGCAATACCTCCAATATTTAATTAGTTTTTAACATGTTAACCGGCGCCTGCATTTTAAAACCTCAAACATTTCTAATTGGGCTGAGAAATTTTAATTAAATGAGATTTGCAGAAAGCTATTAAGCTTCCTGCTCCTCCCCATCCCCTCCCCTCTCCCCTCCCTGAATGAATCTCGCTAAAGTTTTTTCTTTCTTCTGTCGTGTTCGCTTGAAAGAGTTTTCCCAAAGTTGGAATTAAGCGTAATTTTATAATAAGTGTTTGCCTCCCACTCGGGGCGGAGCACAATGGGGGCTGAAAGCACACAGTCTTCGCAAAGACTAATAGTGTTAATTAGGGGTTGTGTTGACACCGAGTCTGGAGGTAACAAATATTGTTTTTGTTGAGCAGTTTTAGACATTAGGAAAGAAGTGTTCTCCCCCGAAAAAGCCTTAAATTCGGTCATTGCACCTAAAAAATTCAATTTTACAGTAGAAAAACAGAGTTTATTATCAGATAAAAAATACAGTAGCGCTCAAAAGTATTTTTACAATACAAAATTTAATAGTTTTTTAGTTAATTATTTCACTGTAAGATTTTATTATATATTATTTAGTTATCAATATTATTAATAATGTATTTTTTCCCCCTTCGGTATTAATATAACAAAATACACAAAAAATTGTCAAAATTTTGACAATACAAAGTTTAGTAGTTTTTTACTTAATTACTTTATTATAAGATTATATTATTATTTGGGTTGTGTTTTAGTTAATGTTTATAATATTTATTACAGTTACTATACTATTATTTAGTTTTATAATATTTATTATAGGGCTGTGTTGTTAGGTTATCAATACTATTAATAATATATTTTTTAATATTAAAAATTCTATTATTATTCTGTTATAATGTATTAAAATAACAAATATACAAAACCTTTTTCTTTAATTGTTTTACTATTTTTAAAAATAAACTCTTTGTTTCTTCTGTTATATAATTAATATTATATTTATAAATGTTGTAAAGCATTTTAATGAAATTTCACTTTGTAAGTAACTCTTACGAGTGGAAAATGAAAAATTTTGTATTGTCAAAATACTTTTGAGCGCTACTGTATGTTTTCCAATGAGAAAAACTCTTTAAAATTGGGAAGTCGCCTTTTAGAAACGCAGACAAAGACGGAATTAGGTTCTTTTTGCCGATTTTGATTGAAGTTCATATAAAAGAAGAAAGCAAAAGGTGTCAAAGCCTTCAACCATTTCGATATATATCATTCGAATGATTTTTCATTTCTCGAAAGTTCGCTCGTTTTTAAGTCTCTTCAATGTCCGACCACTGATTACATCGATCTTTTTTATTTTTTTAACATTAACAAAACCTGAGCTTTCGTGGAAAGAAACCTAAGAAGCTTTTGTCGTCATAAATTCTAAGCTTTCTAAAGGAATAAGAAACTCGAAACCTCACCTTTATTTTTATTCATTTGTATTAAAATAAAACCAGGTGTATTCTTTCATCCAAAAAAAGACGGCGAGGGAATGTCATTATGAATACAAAGCTTTTGGTCTTCACTGAAATCCGTGGTTCCTGTAATTCGAGAAGTTTTCCACTGCTGAATTCATAAAAGCGAAGTCAGGTCGTGTAATTTCGGGAACAATTTCATTATTACAAGTTGGATTTTACAAAAGGTCAGGCATAATTCGCATTCGGGGAAAACTTTTTCAATTTTTCTGTCTGCGACAAAAATCAGTGATGCTAAAGAGAGAGAGAAAAAAAATCATCTTTCAGCTGAAAAGCAAAAAAATTTAACAGTTTCAAATTAAATTTAGTGCTTGAAGAAAACTCGGAGTGAATTTTTTGACGTCAGTCAGATTGCAACTCGAGATTATGAAAGTCACTTGAAAATGCTTTTCAAAATATTATGATCACGATTAAATTTTACAAAAACATTTCTCTTCGAAATTTCTTCCATTTCTTCTTTTCTTTTCTTTTCTTTTCTTTCAATGATTCCCTCTAATTTCCCTTACAAATGTCTGCTGATACAGTTCAAACATCCCAAAGCCTTTCTCTGGGGGAAGTGGCGCCCTCGCTTTTAGCGCTTCTGCTTCATTATTAATTAGCTCGGAAATGAGGGGTTCTTTAGATTTATAATGTTATTAATATTTATAATATTTATAATATTATTAATCTTTACATAGATTCTTTTTTAAATGAAATGTCAAAAATCCGAATTCGGGTCAAAGGTCAAAAATCTTAGTTTTTCGCCGTTTTCAGCAAAACGGTAAGATTTATCGGAAGAATAGCTCAGATAAAAATTATAGAGGATAAAATTATCTACAAAAAAAGTATGAATAGTTTTCTTCCTAAGAGCCACCGTTTCTGAGATATAATTCAAATAGTTGTGAGAATAGCTCATAAAATAATGTTAGTTTTGAAAGCCCCATAACTGTATATCAAAGCGGCCTATATTGTTCGAACTATGTACGGCCAAAGAGTAACATTAGGGCTTTAAAATGAGCCATATTTGACGTTTTTAACATCAAAACTTTGGAAGTTATGGGAGGTCAAAGTTGTACAGAAAACTCCATTTCAGCCATTTTTGCATCTATTTGAGGCCAAATATCAAAGTAGTCTCTTGTCGAATTTCTTTCTAATTTTGCTCATTTATAGGGCACATCTTAAGCTTTCGAACACACCTGGTTTCATTTTAGAGAAACCACTCTGAGGGGGTGAAATCGCCCCTCCAAAGTTTCCCATTTTGCCACAAAACAATGTCAAATGTCTGATCAAACTTTTTGAATCGTTATATCTCAGAAACGGTGACTCTTAGGAAAAAAAGTATAAAAACATTTTTTGTAGATAATTTTATCCTCTACAATTTTTGTCTGAGCTATTTTTACGATATAACTTACCGTTTTGATGAAAATAGCGAAAAACTAATTTTTTTGACCTCTTACCCTCGAATTTTTGAGAACTTTTGATTTTTTTATAATTATACTCTGAACAATTTGACCAAGTTTGAGCTTCTTTGGAATTTATGTAAGCTTGAATGTCTGATTTGACTGGTATACTCTATTGAGTAGAATTCGAACTGCAGTGGAAACAAAAGCAGATGTGTAAACTTATGTGATTTATTCTGTAAACTCCCGCAGAATTGGGCTGTCGGAAAATCAGGTATTGTATTGTGGGGCGCACTCACGAATTGTGTTTTAGACAATAAGAGCTGTCCTTTAGGTCGTACCTTTATTAGGAATTTTCGTGCTTTTGGAGAAATGAGTTTTGAATTTGACCTAACGTGACCTTGACACACACCGCAGGAATTGTTAAAACATGAGAGAATGAAACAATAGCCGAATACCAACAGGTTTTTGCAATGTGATCGGATGAGTGTTTACCCTTTGTCATTTTTTTGACTTGTTCACATTTTTTGCCGATCGACCTGACCTTGAGGAGAAGTTGTTTGCGAGCTGAGGAAATTCTCCTGTCGTCGCTCCTCTCAGCGCTAAATTTGCATTAATGAAATAATATCTAAACACATAAACTGTCTCCGGGGATAAATTTATAATTTCCAAAATCTCTCCTGCAGGTCTCAACTTCATTATAAGTTTTTGAAGGGAAATCCTTCAGCTGATTAAAACTCAGTCTTTGTTTTGGTTTTCATTAGATGTACTTTCTTTTCGCCTTTTATTTTAAATTTATATAATTAAATTAGGTTCTCTTTTTTGTTCCCCCCTTTTTTTTGATAATAATCCCCCGTTAAGTTACTTAATGCAGTATCTGATGAAAGTTTTATCCTTAAAAAATTTTTGGCTCCGTCGTCCTGTTAATGACTGTCTCCTGAAGAGAAAAAGAGGCTTTTTATAAGTGAAAATTTTATTAAAAATCCGTTAGAATTCGTCGAATCGCCATTTTTACCTTGGTACGCGCAATTCGATATCGTTTTGGTATTTTTTACATAATAGCAAAAGAAAAAACGAATTGAGGTAAATTCTTGTGAAAACCTTGATTCGGTTATTTGTTTACTTTGGCTTTAAACAAAACAAACTCATTCGGTACCTGAGAGGGTGTTTGAGGGGGGACAGCCCCGAATTGGACACTTCACTGTTACTAATTTCTGTTTTAACGTGTCTAAACTCTTAGTTAAGTCCCCTCAAAAAAATATTATAAACACTTATACTTACTGAAACATATAAAAAAACATAGAGTAGCGCTCAAAAGTATTTTGACAATACAAAATTTGTTAAGAGTTACTTACAATTTTACTAATTTGTAAACTTTAAATACAGTATTTAGTATTGCATTTATACGGTACTTATATTTATATAAATTATTTGGACAATACAAAATTATTCGTTTTCCATTTGTATGAGTTATATACAAATTGAAACATCATTGGCTTTCATTAAAATGCCTTACAATATTTATAAACATAATTTTAGTTAAATGAAAGAGTTTATCTTTAAAATATATGGAAAAGTAACAGTAGAATTATACTATAATTACCTACTAATAATTGACAGAAGACTAAGTAAGAATATTAAGACAGTGTCAAGAAGAAGCAGAAGGCTAAGAAGAATGTTATGATTTGTATATTTTGTGTTTGTATTATTTGTATATTTTTTATACATAGTATTGATATTTATAGTAAATAGCAGACATATACAATATTGATAACAAAATAATATAACTTATATAATAAAACTTAATCTCACAGTAAATTAATTAACTAAGAAACTATTAAATTTCGTACTGTCAAAATACATTTGAGTGCTATTGTATATACACTTATTTATACTGAATGTCCTATTCTGAGTGGCTTTTCGGCAGAAACTGTTGTATCTTAAGGTTTATACTTTAGTCCAGTGGTTTCCAATCTTTTTGTACCCTTTTAAAAAAACAAATTGTTGCGCCCCATTAATTTATCTAAAAATGAAACTCAACTGATATTATAATTTATTTAATGGGCTACAAAATAATATATAATACTATGTAAAAATATTGAAATAATATATTTTTCTTAAGAAATATAATAACAGAACAAAAAAAGAATATAAATTTTTGGTATTCGAAAATGATATTTTGGAAACAGCTACACCCTTGCAACAGTCTCGCGCCCCCTCAGGGGGTTGGAAACCACTGCTTTAGTCATTCTTTCAGGGAAGGACCGACTATTCTGGGATTTACAAATGTAGAAATACTCCTCAGTGCTGATTAAGATTAAAGTTAATAAATATATTAAAAAGATTAGATTGGCCCATTAGATAATGTTGGATTAATAATAAGAATATCAATAATTTCTTAAAATGCAAAATATAAAAAATATTAAATATAACAATAAAATATAATATAAATATAAAGTATAAAAAATTAATAATATTAATAAAAATAAAATATTAATTTAATAATAAATAATAAAATTAACATATATGTTAATATCATTTAATGCATTTAAAATATGTATCGATAATAATATAATAATAAAATATAAAAACTATAATAATTAAGAATTAAAATCGGAAAATATTCTAAGAATAATTAATTAGATAATATCCATAATCCGTAGTTGGCCTAAATGGAAAAAAAAGAGATTAGATTTTTTGGAATTTGGTCGTAAAAAAAAATAAAGTAAGAATTGAAGAAAGGGAAAATGGGAGAAAGGGAGAAAGGGAGAAAGGGAAGGAGAATCTTTTCTAAGCAGTGATTTCCCGGAATTCCCAAAGACTAAGTCTCGTACATTTGAAGCGGAGTTACCCTTCCAGGGAATTAAATAAAACTGACGCTCAAGGAAAAATTTTATTTGACAGGAAGATTAAGAAAGCTACCAATTTTAGGAAGTTCTTTCCCTTTTTCGTTCCCCTTTTCCTCCCCCGCCTAGGGGTGAGCATATTCGGTTTAATCTTTGACCGAGGAAACGCGAAATGCCGAACGAACGATTCGTTCCTTCTGTCGTCTTTCCAAACTTTCCAAATGTACAGTTTGCGGTTTAAGAGTTTCCTCGAGTGGGAGTAACCGTTAAAGTGATTTGTTGAGACTTACCAAAATGAAAACAAAAGGTCAGTGAACGGGTGAAATAAAGTGATTCGTCATTTAAAACAAATTCTTCTTTGCTTTTGCTCATTGTCACGAACGCAATGTTTCAAGTCATATATAAATATTGGGAAGATCACAGAAGAGTCATACTCAACTGATCCTTTCATTGAATATCAAAAAAAAGGAAATCAAAATGAATAAGTTCGTTTCGGTCTTTAGTGTGGTCGCGGCTGTTTTATATTGCGGTGCTCCAGTGGTAAGCAACGTTGCATTTACTTTCTTGTACTGCTTCTTTTCTGTTCTCGCCCGCCTAACTAAATGGTTTTTTAGGCGCAAGCTAAGCCCTGCGCAGCGCTGGCTGCCCTTCTAGCGGCCGCAGCGGCTCCACCACCAGCTCTCGCCCTGCCAGTCTGCGCAGCACCACCACCACCACCGCCACCAGCACTTCCAGCTCTTCCTTTGTCCCTGTCTCTGTGTGCCCCACCACTCCCACCGCCACCACCAGCCCTCCCAGCCCTGCCACTCTGCGCTCCACCGCCACCACCGGCTCTTCCAGCTCTTCCATTGTGCGCCCCAGCCCCACCACCACCACCGGCTCCACCAGCGCTTCCTCTGGCCTTGTCTCTCGCCTTGGCACCACCACCAGCACCGCCAGCACTCCCAGCTCTGCCACTCTGCGCTCCACCACCACCACCGGCTCTTCCAGCTCTGCCACTCTGCGCTCCACCACCACCACCAGCTCCACCAGCGCTTCCTCTCACTCTCTCTGTCGCTCTCGCCCCACCACCACCACCAGCTCTTCCAGCCCTCCCTCTCTGCGCTCCACCACCCTGCGGATGCTAATCACATATCTCACCGAACCGAAACTTACCTCTGAGAAGCATTGGGCCTACGTTTGCACGAACAAAATCGGGAATGAGTCCGGATTCAACTCTGCTTCATCACATTTTAACTTTTATATTTTATTTTTACAGTTACCCTTTGAAAGGGTATTAAGTGTGTTTTTATTGTTGCATTTGTAATAAAATGTTTTCAAATTTAAACTTTAATGGATATAATGTTTTTTCCCTTTGCCACCAAACAGCCATTAAAACATCTTCAATAGTTTTTCCAACTTAATACGGTAAATTGATTGTACCACTGCTGTTGTGTTCTCCTGTACAAACTGAGAGAGATTTTCATAACTTAAAGGCGAAAAGAGAATATTAAACAGACTGACCTCAGAACAAATCTCTTGGTTTTACCTGACTGTATCTTTCAGTCTGTTCGCATTTGAATGGGAGTGATTTAATCCTACAGAATAGAGCCTACACCGCTCGCTCATAAACATCATTATTGTAGTTATAGTGAAGGTCGACCTTCAATCAAAGTGTAGCACTTTCCCGTTAACTCTCCCATCGACCAATGAGAAGGCTTAAACAATTGCTGTTATGGTTTTAACCAACAGAAAGGTCGAAGGCTACTTTCACTCCAGAATTACTTTCTCCGATGTCAGCGGAGTTTAGTTAATTAGCGCTCCCACGTTTGGGTGGCTTGAGGTTATGAAACTTCGCAAGTGAGCTTTTATACTCGTCGAAGCATTCATTTAAACTAAATGAAATTATAATCTGGAGCTTTTTGAGAATTTACATGCGAATTTTAGTCTATGCGAGAAATTGGCGCATAATTTCATGAAAGCATCTTCCCCAACGGCGGTGGTTCTTTTGTCTTTTCTCCCTTGCTGAAAGTCAGCACTCGTGAGGGTATACTCCCGCCGAACCTTTTCTCTGCTTACAGTTAACCCGAACGAAAACTGACTCTCATAATTTTCTTTAATAATTTCTAAGAATTCAGTTACCTGTTTTTTTCTAAACTTTTAATAACTCTTCAGCTACTGCTGATTTTTGACTTTTTAAAAAATGAATTGATATTTCACACAATCCCGGACTTAATTTAAAGGGTACATCTTCCCCTTGGGGGATTCTCCAGCTGACGAAACGACAACCAGTTTGTTCAGAAAGAGAAAAATTGAAATTAGGACTAACCCCGAGGTGTGGTTCCTATTGAAGATAAAATCTAAGAGAGGAGTTAATGAAAGTTCTAAAAGTTAATTAAGAGAAATAATAAGGTTACAAAGAATCCCTTTCAAAAGCCATTTTAATTTTCAGACTATTGTTACAAGTTCAATTTAATACGGTGAAGTAGAAAATATAATTTTTCTCGTAAAATTAAAAAGCAATGAAATTAAATATTTTGTTTAAAATCGGTAAAGTTTTTAGAATTATTAAAATAATTTAATTATTATTAAGGCATAAGGTTTTAAAACATTTCTGTGAAGATTTTGAATCTGTTTCATTTTTTGACTTGAAGCATAAAAATGTTCACAAATTTCTGTTGAAAGCTCATTGTTATTGACATCTGAAGAATTTGCGATGGAAAGTTTAGTTCTGATCGGATTCCATTAGGGTATAAACGGAATTTATCGTTGCTGAGTCAGTTATTAATTGATTGTTATTTAAAATTTGGGAGTTTTTCCCATTTCGACACCCTTTCGTCATTCCGTAACCTGCCCATCATTGTACCCTTTTTGGTCCATTTATTCATTAAAATCTGCCCATTATCACCTCTCTTCGGGCTTTTGCACCTGTTTTGGCCTTTTATCTATTTTTACCCATTCATGCGACACCGAAAGAAAGGCTTTTTCTCATTAAACACAAATGGGATTGAAGGCTGTGTGTTTGTTACCTTTAAAACCTGAAGAATGTTAGCCGCGAATTGTTTATTGAGAGTGCGAACATCTTTTTGTTTTCATTAAACAATAAACAATGGAATCGCAGTAATGCGAGTTGTAGCTCAGTGAACACGTTCCCCCTTTTGGAAAATACGAATGAGGGATTTTGTTTTAACGATCCTATGAAAATCAAGCAAACAAATGACGAATCCGTGATATTTTCGTAATGAGTCCTCCGGTCATTAAACGGAAGGTCACCGAATTTTTTATTTCGATTCGGTGCGAACGGATCGGACGTATAAATATCTGAGGACTCCCAATCCTCCAGCACAATCAATTCAGCAATTAATAAAGACACAGTCCGAGCAGAAGAAAGAAGAAAAAATGATCGCCAAGTGTTTGGTTTTGGTTTTCGCTCTTTTCGTTGCCGAATCCTCGGCTAAGGTAAGGATTAATTAACCGGATGATTAACAAATGATTTTTAGTGGTGCACGCTAAGCAATATCGTTTCGTTTCAGCCATGCTTGGGTTACCCAGGATTCCTCCCTGGATGCCTCCCAGCTGCTCTGTCTCCGTTCTCGCCCTGTGTACCAGCGGGATTCCCATACTCTGCTCTGCCACTTCCGGTTCCGGCCTGCCTCCCGCCACCACCACTGCCTCTCCCACTTCCGGCCTGTCTGCCCGCCTCCTACCCAATCCCGGCCTGTGTCACCCCTGGCGTCTTGCCAATCTGTTAAATATCTTTAAAGTATTAGTTTGTTAATGTTGACGTCCAAGCATCACCTATATTATAAATTTTAGTTTAAGCAAACGAAGGCGTTGTTATTATGTTATATATTGTTGCTGACTCTGCCCGCAGAAATTCTCATCAGGTAAACGTTTGTTTACCAACTCAGCATATTTTATTGTAAACGATGCTGACACCGGAATGAAATAAACCGAATTCACAGTCGGTGACACGAGTAAAAATTAATGAACTCTTCCTATGGGAGCTCAATTCTGCGTCGGCAGACATAATAAAAAATCCGGTTAAAAATTCAGTTAAACGAGAAATGTCTTCCACGGGCGACTTCCTCTGGTCCCACATAATGGCGAGCCGTGAGGAAAGCTTTTCATTAACCCCTATTCCCCTGTCAGCTTTTCACTCTCTGCTTTCACTGACAGTTCGTTGTTGCGTATAAACCATACGTCAGAAACGGAGTGTTCGTGCTCGTCGTTTACACGTTTCACCTGAGAACGCCATATATAAAAAATACCAAAAAAGGCGATTCGGTATTATACTTTCGCCTTTTACTGTAACCTCTGTAGGTTACAGCTGGTCGAAGGAGAAGACAGACTGCTGACCTACCTTCACCTCAATTATCCAAACGCTTATACGACAACTTTATGTATTACTAGGGGGTTTCGCCCCCTGAGCGCTTCGCGCTTAAACCCCCAGTAGCTCGGGCTTCGCCCTCGCTAAGACTTCGGAATTTCAATATACCTCTGTACCTTAATAATAGGTACGATAACACCTCAATAATTCCACTCCACTTAACTACAAAAATAATGTTTCTTCTTTATTCAGTCATGGTTGTGTCTTCTCTCACTTAATCAACTATTCCTTCTCCTCTTTCTTTCATCGCTCAGCCATCCAATTTCTCTTCCATATCCTTCTTTCTTCAATACTCTCCCTTCCAAATGGTTCTCTCTTTGGTCTGCAATCTCTAAATTCCTACTTATCTGTGGGTGACTCAAACCTCCATCTCTCTCTCCTTCCCTCCATCTTTCCTCTTCTTCCCCATCTCTCTCCTTCCCTCCAACTTCCCTCTCTTCTTCCCTTCATCTCTTCTCTTCTTCCCTCCAACTTTCTCTTCTTCCATCCATCTCTCTCTTCTTCCCTCCACCTCTTCTCCTTTTCACTCCATCTCTCTCTCTTTCTCTCCATCTCTCTCTCTTTCTCTCCATCTCTCTCTCTTTCTCTCCATCTCTCTCTCTTTCTCTCCATCTCTCTCTCTTTCTCTCCATCTCTCTCTCTTCTTACCTCCATCTCTTCTCCTTTTCACTCCATCTCTCTCTCTTTCCCTCCAACTCTCTTTCTTCTTCCCTCCATCTCTTCTCTTCTTCCCTCCATCTTTTCTTCCCTCTCTTCTTCCAAATCTCTTCTCAATCTGACACTCAACCCCGATAGAGTGGACTTTCTTCCATAATTTTCATAAAACTACAAACGCATAACCCACATAAAATGCACGTCTTTTGGAAAAAGTCGGATCGAAATCGGTTCGGTGGTTGCTTAGATCTTAGGTAAGAAACAGAGTGAACACACACACACACACACAGACAGACAGGCAGACATTCCTTTAACAGATTTATATATTAGTATGATATATTCTGAGTATATATCCTTAATCCAAAGGAATTTTTCCACATATATAAAAATAAAATCCTATTAAACCGATTTGAGGATTTTCCAGAATATATTGACGGGGAGTAAAGGGTTATGGGGTTAATCTGAGCACGGGTTCATTCACATGTCCGCCGTAATTACTGCTCACGTTTCAACACTTTCAAATCAAAGCCCCGGTTGAATCCATTCCGAAATCGTCCTCCGGGGAGACATGATGGGAGCCCGCGATTTATCAAAATAGCCGGTCTCTGCTGGTATTAATTTCACTTCGAATGGTCGTTTCGAAAGCTTCCAAATTATGGCTTCTGGCGGGGAAAATTTTGTTAATTAAAATCGTAATGAGTTTCTTCGGTTTGCCCTTTTCTCGATTTGTTTCTCTTCCTTTTTTTGATCGCCCTTCGTCATTTATTACCCTTGAACCACTTTTTTGGGATTCGAATTCAAATCCACCCTCGATTATGCACATCATATCGACTTTGCAATAAGTGATTTTTCCCCTCCGAAGGGGAGGAAGGGGAAAGGGGGGGGGCGACACAAGTGACATTGCCCCATTCATCACTTCCCTCTGTGCGCGGGAAACCGATTCGTTATTGACGCTTTTAAGTTATTAAATTTTGTTTCAATTCTCGAGAATTACTTTGAGTTAGCATTAAATATGAATGATGTTTCCCCGTCAAAAATGAGTTTGTGTTGATGGGAGGGGAGGCGCCATGGAGGGTGAAATAAAAGCGTCGCGGGGTAACCCAAGGGTGCTATTCCGCTGCGACACTCCCAAATTCAATTAAATTCCGTTATTTTTTCTTTGCGTTTCTGCTTCTGCAAGTATTTCCTCGTCCTTGCACTTACAGTTTCTTAAATCTCTCCCTCAAGAACTACCCTCACCCTCAACTACAACCCTCAAGAACTACCCTCACCTTTGGTTGTGTTAATTCTGTTCTGGCGATGTTATTGTAGCATCTCGGATTGCGTTCTCTGACATTCCTGCAGTGGTTTAAGCCTCCAATGACGATGTAAATAGAAGAAGGAAAGCGTGCGGGTGTTCACACTAAAAGGAGACGAAATTGTTTCCGGGTTTATTTCCGACCGGGAGAAAAATTGAATTTGTAAATCTGCCTTTTCGAATTTTGTTCATTGATTTCTCCAGTGAGCTCCAGCTCGCCTTCCGGGAACGGAAATTCTTGGCGCAATCTACAGAGTAAAATTACCCTTCAACCCCTAATTCATCTTCCCCATTCGGGAGAAAAAAGGCGATACATTTTACCACTCGAATAATTTAAAACAACATTCATAAAAGAACTCAGAGGGTTTAATTTCTTAAGAAAAGAGGAGTCAACTCATATTGTAAATCCAACAGCGGGATATTCAGGGAAACCCACAATTTTTCCAGACTTTTTCGTTAACCCCCGCTTTGACGAAATTAAATTTTTCTATAATTTAATGGCGGTTCTCAGGAGCAACGATCCTTCCCGCTGACTTTGGTCACAATATTAAATCGACAGACACAGTCGGGAGGCGATCTTAAAATGAAAATTGAGGTGATTATTTTCGAAAGTTCGCTGAATTTTCCGTCTTTGTCGGCAGAATGTTTATACAGAGAAGTGAGTGATTTTTTCGAAAGAAAAATAATCGGTGCACACTTTTTCTGTAAATCGTAATTACACCGAAGGAAATTTCCCCATTTTCTTTCAATCGCGTTTTTCTCTCCGAAGATTGTAAAACAAATGTTTTGGAAAACAATTTTTGTAAAAATTTATTGGCTAACGGGACGTGAAGGAGTTTATAATTGCTCATTAAAGAGGAAAACAAGTTATTACCCCGCGTTTAATTCGGGAATTTCTTTTTGTATTTAGTCTCCGGCAAATTGTAAAACCTTTCGCACAATGCCCGGAACTCAACTTCAGCTGACGGTTCCCTTTCAGCAACAACTGATCCATCTCGACTTTCTCCTAATTCGTGATCGGAATAATTGGGCTGTTGCTGACTTCGGTTCTCAGCAGCAGACGAACCCCTTTCTCGACTCCCGATGGTTTCCTTCGTTCGCGTGACGAAGGGTCAGTCGGTAACGTAATCTCTTCTATCATCTGAAACCTTACAAAGTATTTTCCACTGCCTTTTATGAAAGTACGACAAAGGAAATTTTCATCGGTTAATCTCAAACCGCAATTCTCTTTCCGTCATTTATGTCGGAAAAGCCGAAATTTGATATAAAAACAAATACTCTAAACGCGAAGTATTTTTTTAAAAAGCGTTACCAGCTTTTCTTTTCTTTTTTTTTTAACTCAATTATAAATTCAGTTCGTATCCGGTTTTATAATAAAAACAGGGGAAATTCGCATGTGAAAAAGCCTTTCGTTAAAATTATTAATCGGTCAGATTTCATCTTAGTTTTATTATTGGTTTATTAAATTAAATTTATTTTGCTGACATAATGATGGCCGGGGGACATTATTTCCTGTTAAAGGGACATTATTTGCCGGTCGGTGCTGACCTTATGAAAGTCAGCATGAAAAGAACTCTGCCTTTCAGCGATGTTATCGGCGCCCCCCGACTTTCCTCGGATGGGTTCTCATCACGAAATCCGCGCGTCTCTTCTTCTAAAATAGATAATTATCTGTCTGAGTTTTACGAGTGTCAGCTGCGGCGATCTTAATTATAATTTTATGATTTATAATAATTTACCCTTATCTCGCACGAGGGCATTAAGGGAGTATAAGCAACAAATTTTTTATAAGCAATCGAAACAAAGTTATAAATTGTGTATAGATCCAAGAAGATAAAGAGTTATAACTTTTAAAGTACATAAAATATGCAGAATTAACAAATTAAATATGAAATTATAAGTTATATAAACAAAACATTAACTAACATAGATTAAATAAATATTACAATAAAAGTTAAATAACATAAATTCAATACATAACATCACATAAATTAAATAAAAACATAATACAAATTTAATAAATAACATAACATAAATTAAATAAGTAACATAACTTAAATTAAATAAAAAACAAATTAAATCAAATAAAAACATAACATAAATTAAATAAAAACATAATATATAGATTAAATAAAAAATATAACGTAAATTAAATAAAAAAACATAACATAAATAAAAACAACATAAATTAAATAAAAAACATAAAAATAACATAAAAAAAGAAATAAAATAAAAACAATCATTAAATTAAATATAAATTTGTATAAATAAGACATAAAAACGGGGATATAATTATTTGTAAGGATGTAAATTATAAATAGTAAAACAAATAAAAAACAAAATACAATAAAGCTACTGGTTTACATACAGAAATGATAAGTGCTTCCTCCTCCTTGGGAATACTGTATATTACAAAGTATACTATAGAATTTATTTCGACTCGTTGAGGAGGACGGCCATCTTAAGTATAAAAAGTTAAAAAGACGGAGGGATTCATTGTCGAAACAAATGCAGTACTCGTGAAGTACAGTCGCATTATAACATCGTCAGCAATCCGGTTCTAAAAAGGCGGCATTAAAACCGATGAAGTTTAATAATTAAATGTTGCAGATCACAGAGGCGATGTCCCATCAGCAGAATCGCCATCTTCCTCTCTGACCGAAACCCTTTTCCGGAGTCATTTCTCGGAAATGGCGATCCAGGAAAAACTTTTAATAAAGCTCAGTCATTGAATGGGGTTCCATCGAAAGGCTTTGAGAAAAAGTTTGAAACGAGGGCTGAAAACACCTGAGGTTGTGACAACCTCCCCTGTTTGGAGGAACTGCAATCCCGGCCGAATTTATGCGAAAAAGTTTAAAAAGCCGGAAGTGAGCTTAAAGCTCGGGGCTTTTATTTTTTAAAGAGAAAAAGAGTTAAAAATTTGTTAACATAAAGTTATCTCCCGTCGCGTTTTTATATTGTCAATACAAATTTGACGTTTCAAGTAGAAACCCTTTATATGAAAAGTTTTTACTTTTAAGACCGAACTTTTCAAAATGATACAATTACTCAAACTTCTCCAAACTTTTTTTATATACTTTTTTTATGAATCTTCATTATAATTTACTGGTATTTACTTTTCCCGGCTGAATTTACATTTTTTTATGAAAGAAAAAAGCAAATTTACATTTTAAATTTGGGGACTCTAATGGAAAGGCTCTTAAGAAACTGCCCGTTTTCCTTAAGGTTAAGGCACGTAAATAATTAACAAACTGTGCAAACGAATGCCTTCTTTTCCTTCCGTGAGCTTTTTTCTCTCCCGAAATGATCCCGCAGGTGAGTTTGGATTAAAATCCAAAAGGCGGTCACATCCTCCCATTGTATAAATTTCCAATTGGAAAACCTTCAAAAAGTGTAATTATAAAATAAATCTCTGTTAATCCGATCAGAAGCGGTCATGTGAAAATAAATTCCTCTGCGAGTACATTATTTTCCTCGCGGCCTTAATCAGGTCAAAGGTAATCCTTCTTAACATTAATTACGAGCATTCATTAATATTAAAAGGCGATGAGCTCATTATAAAATTCATATACTGTTAATCAAATATTAAAAATCCTCTCTCGTTTTGGATATCCTTTAATTTAAATTTTGTTTTTAAAATTGGATGATCGGCTGTTGTTGAGGCTGTTTTTTGGCCAGTTTGTTCTTATCGTCTGCGCCCATTCAGTCGACAATACACTAGATCAGTGATGCCAACCTTTGATAATATGGGGGCCAAAGTTGACTTTGGTGTAATTTCGCGGGCCATAACGTATAAGAAAATTAAATATGGATTTTTAATATTAGTTTTTACTCTCTTCTCATTTCCTCCTTTTCTCTTTTTCCCTTTTTCTCTCTTTATCATTTTCTCTTTTTTTGCTTTTATCATTTTCTCTTTTTCTCTTTTCTCCTTTTCCCTTTTCCCTTTTTCTCCTTTTTTATTTTTCCCCTTTTCTCTTTTTTCTCTTTTGCTCTTTTTCTCTTTTCTCCTTTTCTGTGTTTTTCTTTTTTTCCTTTTCTTTTTTCTCCTTTTCCCTTTTTCTCCTTTTTTTCTTTTTTTTTCTTTTTTCTTTCTTTTTTCTCATTTTTCCCATTTTTCTCATTTTTCTCATTTTTCTCATTTTTCTCATTTTTCTCATTTTTCTCATTTTTCTCATTTTTCTCATTTTCTCCTTCTCTCTTTTTCTCATTTTTTCTTTTTCCCTTTTTCCCCTTTCATTTTTTCCCCCATTTCTCTTTTCCGTTTTCTCCTTTTCTCCGCTTTTCTTCTTTTTTCTTTTCTTTTTCTTTTTTATCTTTTTTTCTCTTTTTCTGTTTCTCCTTTTCTCTTTTTTCTCATTCTCTCATTTTTCTCTTTTTCTCTTTCTTCTCATTTTCTTCTTTTCTCTAAGTTTCTGCTATCCCAATTTTTGTCTGAACTAATTTTTATAATAAAACTTACCATTTTGCTGTAAATGGCAAAAAACTAATTTTTTGACCTTTGACCTCGACATTTGATTTTTGAGGACTTTTTACATTTTATGTATATTACTCTGAACAATTTGACGGGGCTATTTTAGCAGTTGTGCATATTTACCGAATGCATTCCAAATCGCAAAATGGAAGCATTATTATGAATTTGTACCAGTTTCCGGTGGTTGAATAAAGTGCGTGCGTTACCGTCGATTGGGCCAAACAGCTGAGGAGGACACGCGAACCTCAGATTCCTGCCATATTTCCAAATTTGAGCTTTGGCGAGGTTTCCCCCAATTCCTCACCTCAGCCGATCACTCCAAAGAAATAGGATCTGATAAAAGTCAAAGGAAAAACTTTATTTATGGATCGGATCTGAACAGGTGCCTCACGAAAAACCTTTCCAAAGATCGATACGCGTCCGCGGCCATTAGTCGGCCGGTGGCTTTGTTAATTTATTCTTTCAAACGCGCGATAACAATAAATTTCCCTTAAATGATTTCCTTCATGAAACGAAGGAAAGTCAAACGAATGCGTTCTCACCTTTGAGAGGACGCAGACGTCTCTCCGCCATCGAAGAGTGGATTTCCATTTTGATTTTGCCGCATTCGTTAAAACCTCCTCCCATAAAACGAGTTAAGCTTAAATTTATACTCGAAAGCCGACCATAAAAAAGAGAAACAAGATAGAAAAATAAATTCGGTAAATACTCCCTAATAAAATTAATGATAATTACTTTTTTTAAAACCACGCCTGTAAACACCAGATAGGCTTTTAGTTTTTACATTTAAGCACCGCGAGTGCATAAACGGGAGATGAAGGGCGTCGCCTTGGCGGATTTCCCATTCGTCCAGGTAAAAATTGTTTGTTTTGCTTTTCCTTTGACTGCTAAACGATTTCCTTTCTCGTGTTGGAGAAATAAAGAGTTTTCATGGTTTCCTTTCTTCCGAGCAAAAGATTGGGCAGTTTTCCAAAAGTCAAAGAATTGTCCATTAGTTCTTTGGTAGAAAACTTTTTAACAGAATTAATTAGTGGAAAACCCGAAAAAAATGGAGTTTATAGGTACTTTTCCATGTTTTTTTGGGAAGTCTTCAGTGCTAATAAATCAATTGAGTAATTATACAAAGCACGTTTTTATTCTGATTCCTTTCTCTCGGATTGGGAGAAAGTGAAAAGTAATACTTTTAAGAATCGTTTTTACCGAAAGGGAAAATAATGAAAAGATGTGGAAAAGCTGCGGGTGGGTTCGACATTGTTATTTCTCCGCGTGAACACCAGTTGATTCCGGGAATAAAAAAAAAACAGCTAATTAATATAAACTCGACGGTATTGAAATCATTAATGAATAAATTTAAAAGAGGGCTCATCATTTTTCAAAGAAACACAATCTCTGGCTCCGCATTGAGTGTCAACCAAAACAAACCAACGTTTTGAATTGCATCATCGAATCACTAATGTCCAAACCTTGTATTAATTCGCTCGTTGATTCAAAAAAAGTATTCGCTTACCCTTTCATTAAGTTGAGTTTCTTAATCGCCATAAAAGCATTACATTAACAAAAATTGGTTGAGTTTGAAAAACATTATGACGGCATATTGAGGAACGTCTTCAAGGTTTACTCGGTCACATTAAAAAGGAGTTATTTATTTTTATGAAAACTGTATCTCAATATCATAAAAATTAATATTCTCAGTAGCAATCGGAAGAAACCAACCAAATTACTGTTGTTTTCTCTTCTTTATAATAATAATAATGTGGTTCATTTTTGCCCGCAGGCTTAAAATATGCAAAAGATTCTTTTCTTTAACCCTTTGCGGTCGTATGTCTGCCCTCAGCCACCACAGCAAAGAACTATACGAATATATACCGAATCTTATACTGTATGCATTCCTATATCAGTTTAAAAACTTTTCCTAATGGAACCTCAATGTATGAAGAACCCTATTCACGAACTAATACAGTGAATTAGTTACTGTAGCATACTGTATGTCTTATACTGTATGCATTCCCTATATCGGTTTAAACTTTTTACTCAATTTCTATTAAACCTTTTCATCAACTAATACAATTGGAGATAACAAAATTTCATCTAAACAAATAATTTATAAAT
>JAQIBA010000025.1:548831-606247 GCA_028293925.1 Brueelia nebulosa
AATTTATAATGCTTTGAATAACTTGATGAAATTTCAGCTTCTCAAGAACATATGTAACTTTAGCCCTCATTTTTGACCTAATTTGACTGGACTAATGCAATTATTTAGATTTCAACACAGTTCGAAAAGGCTGTGGAAAATAAACCGAATGATCACTCAGGCGAATTCTTCTCCCTTTGCAGTAAATGTCTTCTGCTGGACAAACGGTGTCTTTTCCATTTGGAAAAGAGTTCCGTTGAAAGAGTTGAAAACGCAGAAAGATTCACCTGAAGGAATGAGCACCTGCAGGAAAAGAAACTGAAAAGGAAAAATAAACTGAGTGTCAAAGAGAAATGCACGCAAACACCGACATTTTGAAATTTTATAGAGAAAAAAAAAAGAAGAATTTTTTACGGTAATTTTTAAATGGGACAATTCCTAGTCGAAAATGTAACTTATTTTTGTAAAAATTTAAATTTAAGTAAAAAAGGAGCAGTTTTTTAATTTGAAATCATTGTCATCCTAATCATCATCATCACATTATAATTAATATAAATATATAATTTTTCGTCATTATTGATTTGAGCTTGTGTTTTTGTACTCACTAACAATTTGCTGTGATATCAAAAAAAAAAGTTTTCGTTGAATCAGTTTGTCAAAGCAAATATTAATATCAACAAATTTTTTATTGTTTTCAAAAATAAATTATATATTGTACGAATGTGTTTTTTCTTTCGCATTTCCTTTCGAAAGGATTTTTCCGGGAAAAACCCGAACAACTGTTGCGTTAAAACTCCTTCGACATTCGCCCACTTCTTCTCCACGAGGGAGACATTTCCATTGATGAAACAATATTAAGCAATACCGTCTCGACAGTGTTGATGGTTATTGCCGCTCTTATGTCTTCTTTTGCTGGGAACGGACCATTTTATTAAAAACTGTAGCATAAACATAATTTCAATGTTTCAAACGTGAATTTCAGGTTTCAAAATAACCTTAACTTATTAGTTATGATTTTAAAATAATATATGGAAGCGCAACGTATGGTTTCCCTCCCCCTTCGGATTTTAATTTGATTTTTTATGAATTATAATTAACATCAACGCGTTGTGTAATAAAAAGGGGCTAATTTTTTCCTTGGGAGAATTGGGAAGCCCCCGCAGGAGTGTCAGAATGATTATATCTCTGCTTTTATCTCCCTTCCCACGACGTTCTTTCCTTCATTCTCTGCTCTTCCGCCTTCCTCAGGGGAGGCGAGGGTATGAACATACTCATAAGTGACAGCTTCTGGAATAACAGTCTCAGGTGATTAAGAGGCGTGAAGGCAGTCAATGCAATTGCAGTTAATGCAAGAAATGCAGTTCTTGAAGGAAACTTGAGACGACCACTCGAAAGATTACGTAATATTCGCTCCCCTGTGTTAGATAATCTGACAGCGATTTGAGTATCGCCCGTAAACGCCTTCAACTGTAATCAGAAATGCACAAATTAAGTCCGGTATTAATTATACTATACTAATATATATATCTGTTAAACGAATTTGTGTGTGAGTGTGTGTGTGCACACCGTTTTCTGTTACCTAAGATCTAAGCAACGACCGAACCGATTTCGATCGGACTTTTTCCAAAAGACGCGCATTTTTCCAGAGAAGGTTCTGCGGTATGTCTCATTCTTCGAAAGTAAGCAAAAGCTGAGAAATCTCCAGAAAAACATGTCTGGGAATTTGTTCCCGTGGAGACCACTTTGAGTACAAATGGGGTTAAATTGATAAACAAACAAAATATATAGAAATTATTTAGTGTGGGTTTTGGGTTTGTAGTTTTATAAAAATTATGGAAGAAAGTCCACTCTATCGGGGTTGAGTGTCAAATTGAGAAGAGCTGGGGAAGAAGAGATGGATGAAAGAAGAGAAGAGATGGATGGAAGAAAAGAAGAGAAGGAGTGAAGAAGAGAAGATATGGAGTGAAAAGGAGAAGAGATGAAGGGAAGAAGAGAAAAGATGGAGGGATGAAGAGAGAGTTGGATGGAAGAAGAGAGAGATGGATGGAAGAAGAGAGAGTTGGAGGGAAGGAGAGAAAAGATGAAGTGAAGAGGACAAGAGATGAAGGGAAGAAGAGAGAGTTGGAGGAATGGAGAGAGATGGAGGTTTGAGTTGCCCACAGATAAGTAGGAATTCAGAGATTGCAGACCAAAGAGAGAACCATTTAGAAGGGAGAGTAGTGAAGAAAGAAGGATATGAAGAAGAAAGAAAGAGATGGTTAACATAAGGAGAGAAAGAGGAGAAGCAACAGAAGACGAATTACAAAATGGCTGAATAAAGAAGAAACATTATTTTTGTAGTTAAGTGCAATGGGATTATTGAGGTGTTATCGTATGTATTATTAAGGTACAGAGGTACATTGAAATTCCGAAGTCTTAGCGAGGGCGAAGCCCGAGCCACTCGGGGGTTGAAGCGCGAAGCGCTCAGGGTATGAATCCCCCTAGTTTGAAATAAAAATCACTCGTTTTACGCCATTTTAGACACCACATATTATTTGGTAATATTAAAAAATTGAAAAGCGCCTGCAAAAACTCAAAAAGGAAAAAACCCGTTTTTATAAAAAAATAGTAATTTATTATCTGATTATCTATTAAACAATGGGTGATTAAAAAAAATTGTCTTTTGCCAACGGAGCGGACATTTCAGAGGAGTCACATTTTAATTAAAAAATGCAGAGAACAAAGGGAAGCCCACCTTTTTGCATCTTCTCGCTAATCGTTATTGCTTTCTTCATCATGAATATTCATGCGTTTGGGTGCGGACGGATACAGCGTACGGCTACTCGAAATCATTTGGCACCTCGAGTAAACATTAGGATTGGGGAGTTCTGTTGGTGAAAGGGAGCTTATTAAAAGTAGTCTCGAATGAGTGAAACGGAAACTTTAAATGAAAAGCCGAAGTCTTGTAAAAAAGGAAAAAATTAACGGGGAGTTAATTAAATAAGGGCTGTCATCAACAGCGCTGAGGTAATTACTTCCGAGAAAGCTCTGCGGAGCCCGAAAGCTTTGTCTTCCTCAGAGTCTGCAATCAATCTGTCCATTTCCTCCCTTCGCGCTCGCTCACCCCTTTCACTCCGAGGAAAGAGTTTCTGCTCTTGGTCACTGCGCCCTTTCCGGGAAGATCGAAAACTCGACCTTTGACCTTTCCTTCTGCAGTGATCATTGCCTGCCATAATTATCCTTCCTGATAACTTTCAAGACTCGGATTTTCCTCATAACTTTTTCTTTTAATCCTTTTTTGTCCAACCTTATTTTGTGTTATGGTTTGTTAATTTATTAACATTTACTGTTTAATTATATATTTATGAATCGTTTATTTACTTCTTATTGTTTTTTCTTTGTGTACTGTTTATGTCTTTTTCTTTACTTAATTCTTATCTCTAATCCTGAAGATTTGGTGTGAAGAATGTTAAGATTGTAAACAAATATAATTTAATATAATATAATATAATAATTTACCCTTATTTCGGCCGAGACAATAAGCAACAATTTTTTTATAAACAACAATCAAAACAAAGTTATAAATTAAGTACAGATCCAAAGTTAAACAGTTATAACTTTTAAATAAAATAAAATACGCAGAAATAACAAAATTAAATATGGAATTATAAGTTAGATAAACAAAACAATGAATAACATAGATTGAATATATATCATAACAAAAATTGAATGAAAATACAGCCAATCAATAAAATAAATATAAAATTATAAGTGAAATGAATAAAACATTAAATAACATAGATTGTAATGAAATGAAAAGATTGTAATTTTTGATTGTAAAAGTGTTATACATTATGAAAACTTAATGCCTACGGGCAATATGGGGAAGAAATATTTATTTATTTATTTATTTAATTATTTATTTATTTACTCCCGACTTTGCCCTTCCCGGGCCTATTGGGAGACTGTCATATTTCAAGTACATGTACATATTACAACAAGAGAAAAACAAAGAAACGGTAACAACAAAGGAAAGTAAAAGAAAAATAAAACAAAACTGTACAAACAACAAAACAAACAAAAAAAATACTGCCACCTAAAGAGCACGAAATTGGAGACAATGACTGCGGGAGAAATATAATAATCAATAATTAATAAATCCTTTTTCATTAAGTGTAGAATCTCTAGAAATGATACATGACGAAGACTTGCAATGGAGAGGTGACCACCCAACAGTTGATCCCTTCCTATAGAGAATGTAGAGGGTGTCGGCAAAGGACCGCAAAGACGCCGCAGAGTAAGTGAATAATTTCCGGCGGTTACTCTTAGAAAACGCCCTCGATTAACTTCCTTAATGGTTTAATGTTCCCATTCACGGTGGATGAACATATTGCCTTGATGGAATCCTGCAGCACAGTTGTGGAACATTCGAAAGATGCCGTCACCACCATAGATATCTTTGTCCCTTTTGCACTCAGTGCCCACTTCATTCAGTGTAATTGTTGCTCATTCCCCCAACTGGATATAAATTTTACGAAAAAAATATTAAACCCCCGTTGACACAAACGAGTTCTCGTTGTGAATTCCTCAACCGGAAAATGCAAAAATTTTCCGAATTCTTCCGTTTATAGTTTTCCTGAAAACTCCCGTTTTAATCGTCGGGTCTTTCATTCGATACAGAAAACTAAATAAAATTTCAAGGAAAGTTCAACCTTAGATAACACATTCATAATTTATACATGTGTAATTTTTTTTTATAATAAAGCCACAAAATTTATTGGTGAAAAATTCGGAATAAAATTTGGTGAAAGCGTATCAATAAAAAGTGCGTAAAATTGGAATGGCAGAGGAGGAGCACAATTTAGCGGACCATCGACGGGTAATTAAAAAGCGGAAATGATTGGATCGAGATTTTAGACCCGATCGACTTGATTGGGAGCTCCGATGGCTTCGTACTTCCGGAAGGTACCGTTTTTGTCTTCTTCGAGACCACCTCGACTGCAGATGGAACCCTCAGGGTGTCAGGTGGAAGCAGGAAGTGCGAAAATGATACCGATGTAAGTGAAAACGAAAACTCTTCCAATTTATATTTCAACTGAATTTGAGGAGAACATTTTTCACTCGAAAAAAACAATAATGACGTCATTGTAAAACTGTCAGTTGCCAAATATGTATAAATCAATTGAGTTATTGTATCCTTTTGTCTTAATTACAGTTAAAAGGCAAAGATTTTGTTTTTTTGCCAAAATATGCAGAAGTCTGAATGACCGTTGGAGAAATTGTGTGTGTGTGTGTGTGTGTGTGTGTGTGTGTGTGTGTGTGTGCACTCCGTTCTTTGTCACCTAAAATCTAAGGAACCACAGAACCGATTTCGACCGGACTTTTTCCAAAGAGTTATCTGGGTTATGTCTCATTTCATTTTCATAGGTTTCGGGGAAAAACCAGATAACTTTACGAATTCCTTTCTCGTGTTAAAGGGTTGATATTCTTTTTTTTGCGTTCGGGGCCACTTTGAGTACAGTGGGCAAAAGGATATTATTTGCCAATTTACGTATGTCCTGAAATACTAAATGCATCCACGTTGTTTATGGTTATACTGTATTCTTTGTGTATTCATTTTCACATAATTTTCAGCGAATTGTTTTTAGATTTGATAGTAATTAGTTTGTGTGGATTTAGTGGTAGTGGTTTTTGGGAGTGTTTTCCAGATTTTCACAGAATTTGTTGTAGATTTGATAGAAATTAGTTAGAGTGGGTTTTTTCAGCCTTAAAATGTTAATTTTTAGGACTAAGTACGATTTGGACAGTACAAAAGTACGATAGTACACAACAGTAACTTAACTTAAAAGAAAGTAATTAAATTACAAGTAGTAAACTACAACAACTTAACACTTAACTACAAAAAGTACGATATAGACAGGACAAAAAATGAGACGGCTTCAATAAACTTTCATCCACTGCCATTCACTTTTGTTCAAACTCATTATATTCCACTGACACATGATTATGTAGTTGTTATTATCCATAAATAAATGCACTGTTTGTTCAAAAATTGTATAATTTTTATGATTTAGTGCATAGGTGTGACCTCCGCGAGTTTCCTGTCCGCCCTTGTGAACCTGGGGAGACTGGCATTATAGTGTATATTTTATTTTTCCTTTATAGTTCGATAAATTAATAAACATACAGAAAAGCTATAATATTTTCATAGAGGTCACTCTCTTGGGCAGTCAAGTTGTGGGGCTTTAATAGTAAAAAGGTTTCCCCACCTCTGGTTTAATTCAACGGGATTATCAAGCTGCATTCAGTTTTTCAGGAATTATATCTGATATTAAAGTATAGATATACACTCCCAAGTCTAAGCGAAGGCGAAGCACCTTAGTATAAAATACGAGGAAAAGTGGGAGTGAATAAAGAAAAATTCCTTTCAACGCCCTTTGTTCCGGCGAACTCTCTCTCTCTCCCCGAAGACTCTCTCCCTTTTCTCATTTACAGAATAAACATTTACACAGCGTTGTAGTGCGTAGTTCTCACTTCGCTTTTGTACTTTCAACCCAAAAAATAATTCTCAAAATTCACTCAGAAGAAAAAATATTTTCACCAAACTGATGAAGAAGAGATTATTATGTGTGGATTCTTATGATATTTTAAATGTAAATAAAATGTAATTTTACAAAAAAACAATAGCGTTGATTTGATTTTAATTAAGTTCCCCAAAAAATACACTATTTTTAACGTTATTATTAATTTTTATTTATTTTATTATTGATCCGAATACGAATAACTTTTCCGAGAGAGTTTTTCCAGGCAAAGTGTGAATAACCCCCGGGGGTAGTTTTGCCAAGAGGGATGAAAAGGAGTGAAAACAGAGATTGTAAGCAACTTTCATCATCCCCTTTCCTCGCGACCAAAGTCCCAAACGTGTAATTTGATGCCTTCTTATTTGCATACTTTTCTATGGGTAATTAGCCCTAAATATTTCTCTCATTTAATTACCTCCGTTGGTGTCTTCTGCTTTTTCTCCCTTAGTTTTTTTATTGTTGCAAATTTAATTCTTTATTTTCGTAGTAATTTCCCATCCGCTTTCTCCTCTCCGATCGTCGCGCATCTTTTAATAAACCCGAACCGACTAACGATTGTGTTCCCTTCCCGGTTTTCCAATGAAAGTCAGCATAATTTCAGAATTTATGCTTTCTGGCTACGCTCTATGTTTGCCGCTATTTTGCATAATAAATTTCAGGTTTGAGGAGAAGGGAACTTTCTCGAGAACGGATTCAGTTCCTGTTGTTGCTTTTGCTCGTTTCCAATAATGCAGAAAAACTGAAAATTTATGCATCCCAAAGCGGATTATGGCTTCTGTCAAAACCAGACTGAGCGGAACACAATTCAGGCACATTGTCCTGAACAAAAAACACATCCTTTGAGGATTCACAGCCCGTGAATGGGTTCATCGGACTAATTAGGTGGCCGACGAACACTGTAATGCGTATGTAAGTATTTTACGCAATCTGACAAAACGTCACTTTTGCTCCGTTTTAGTTCTTTTTATTTGCTTAGACAGTTGGTAGTCAACCTTTTTCTTACTTCCGTTGATAATATCGCGACGGCGCCACAACTGGAACATGCAACCAGAAAAAAAAGATACATACAATTTATATACATTATTTATATTCTTCTTCACTGTTGATCTCGGCTGGGCCACTGGGGCCACTCAGGAGAGCTCGGTGGGCCAAAGGATGAGTATCAAGGGCGTAGACAAACTACTCCAGTCAAATTAGCTCAAAAATGAGGGGTGAAATTACATTAATTCCTAAGAAACTGAAACTTAGTAAAATTCTTCAGAGTATAATTATACATAGAATGTTAAAAATCCGGATAAAAAAATGGCGGATGGTTTCTCTAAAATAAAACCAAATGCATTCGAAAGCGTAAAGTGTGCCATTTTAACGAGCAAAATTAGAAAGAAATTCGAGTTTACACTATTTTGATATTTGGCCTCAAATAAATGCAAAAATAGCTGAAATGGCGTTTTCTCTACAACATTGAACTCTCATAGCCTCCGAAGTTTTGATGTTAAAAACGTCAAATATGGCTCATTTTAAAGCCCTAATGTTGCTCTTTATCCGTATATAGTTTGAACGAAATTAGCCACTTTGAAAAAAGTTATGAAGCCTCGAAAGTTACGGAAATTCCTATACTTTTTCTATGGTCGATTTCTACAACTCATCCAACTCTTTGGATCGTTATATCTCAGAAACGGTGACTCTTAGAAGAAAAGTATTGATACAGTTTTGTAGATAATTTGACGCTCTACAATTTTTCTCTGAGCTATTTTTTCTATAAAACCTACCGTTTTGCTGAAAATGGGGAAGAATTAATTTTATTGAGTTCGCACCATTTTTTTTCCGATATTGTATTTATTTATTTATTTATTTATTTATTTTTAAACTCTTTAGAAAGTTTTCCTCTGTCTTCTTTTTTACAAGGTTATTTTACTTAGCAAGGCTAATGCCTCTACTGGTCTACGAAAAAAAATTCCTCAAATACAGTCAAAAAAACAACTTACAGTAAATTTTTTTTCTTTTATACAATTTCTTCCCTTTCTACAAATCATTTTGTATATTTTTCAGGAAATACACCATTAATGCATTCTTAAATTCTCCTATTTTTGTTATTTTTAATAGTTCCAACAGTAACATGTTGTATAAATATTAATTTAATTTTTCGAAACTATTTAACTGACTAATATAATAATAATTTACCCTTATCTCGCCAGAGGGCCTTAAGGGAGTATAAGCAACAATTTTTACAAATATAATAATACAACAACAATCGACAACAACTAAAGTGGCAATCAAAACAAAGTTACAAATTATGTTCAGATCATCACCATCACCAAGTTTCAGTTGACTGTGCTGAACATTCTCCTGAGGTGATCTAACACTGTAGGTACAGTCATGCAGTGATCTTTCTACTTCACCCTGTTTGAAAGGGTGATGGGAACAACAGAATTCTTTCAGAAGTGGATATACGCACCTCTCTCTCTTCTGCTGCGGTGATGAAATCACATTTATTTCCGCGGGTAATTAGCAGACGTTTTAAATAAATAAATTACATAATTTCGAGGCCGAGAGGTTTCCTGAAAACGACAACTGAACCAGTGGTCAACTTTAAACGCTTGGGTAACTCCACTAACATGCGATCCTCTCACGCCTCGCCGCCTGTGTCTCCCCAGGTTATCATCTTCCGTTCCCTCCTGACACAAAAGCTCCTCTCTCTCTCTCTCTCTCCTCTTCCCAGAGTGGACGTGACATATTCCGAACAACATTCAAATGAAATTGGCTCTTCGCACACATTCGGAAGAGCGGAGAAAATGTGAGTCCGCCGCTCGAGTGGACTTTCTGCACTGTCACTGGCCGGGGTTTGTTCAACGGACACTTTCATTGTACACTCCCAGGGTTGGCGAAATGATCATCAATCGATGTAAAAGTGGAGCCTTTCCTCATTTCTAATGTCATTCTGGGTGTTTGCTTGCGTCTTAACAATCAATTCAATTTCCAAGTGTAATGATTGCCGCTGACGTTTTCACCTTCTTCGGTGTGGAGTGCGTTCGGATGTGGCCGGGTTTCCCCCGTTTTGGCTTCTCTAAAATCTAATGAACAACTTGTCAAGTTTTATCAGGATAAACTTGATAACTTTCCGAGAATTTTCATAAACTTGATAGAACTTATTGAATTTTTCATTCTGTTTTTACCTTCCATTTTATTTAAAGGAACGTCAAACTCAGAGTTTACTTTTTCTTTCTTTTTTCTTCCCTTCAAAACTCCCTCTTTGACTGATGAACCCCCAAAAGGATCTCTTCCTAATTCGTGACAGCTTTTTCCTAAAAGTTTCCATTCATTGCTAACTTTACAGTTTGTTTCGAACACACTTCAAAGTAGTAAACCTTAATTACCGATTTCAATCTCGAAAAAGCTGCGGATTCGGATTTACGGAGGTGACATTCTCCCACCGCATTCCCCGATAAATAATAAATAACCCTTTAATATTTAACCCCTTCGGTCCTTTTGATTTTCCCTGTTGCGACATTTACGCTCCGGCACGAACCACCCTCACTTTCGCTCTGACTTTGGGGTTGCATTTTATTCCGCTTCTGTCATTTTCTGTATATTCTTTGGATTATTTCGATAATGGCGGGTTAATTAATAACAAAAAACGCACACTGTAACTTTCCTGTCTTTCTCTGTATATTTCACTAAAAGATTGTTACTGTGCCTTTAACTCTTCTTTTTCTTGTTTTACTTCTTTTTCTGATGTGTTATCCATAACAGTTCAGACTGTACTCAAAGTTTGTATAACTTCTTGCAATTTTATATCAGTGAGTGTCTCATTATTCGCGAGTTTATCTGTCTCATAATTTTTGCATCCGCTTATCTTAATTTCCATCAAATTATTTTGATCTTTCTTTTGGCCTTCCTCCGTTTATTTAAATTCTAATAAAATTAGTTTTATCGAAAAATGACGCAATGTTTTCACCCGTACGTAATTAATACGGTCCATCATGTGATGATAATGATGATGAAAAGCGTGAGATGCAGAGATGCGTGTTACGTAAGAAAGCGGAGCAAAAGCAAAAGTTACAATTTAACAAACTGGACTAACCACACCTTAGCAGGAAACGACATCAAGTGAATGGGAGAGTGTTCTCCGGGAGAGATTATGCTCTCTGCAACATTTTTTTCACGTCGCATTACCAGTCTGCGTCTTCTACGATTGGTACCTCTCTCTCTCTCTCTTCGAGCAGTTGCGCTATGACGAGCATACCGGTGATCTCTGGTTGTGCGTGAAAAGTGTTTTCTTCGGGATCGAGGATTATATTAGTCATGACGATAGGTGCACTAAGGAAGGTTCGTATCTGTGTTTTGTAGTGTTTATTTCCTTTTGTCTTCTCAACTTTTATTTCTTCCTTTATTTGGTGAGATCATATCGGAACATCATTAAACCGAAGCAAATCTCATTTAACCATAAACGACTTAAGATTTGGGAAATTACATAAAAGTTTAAATATAAACAAGTGGTTAAAGTGTTATTAACAGATGGCCGCAAAGGGTTGATCGAGGAAAGCCTTTCCTAATGGTTTTCCAGCTCTTAAGCCGTTAATGCCTTTTAAAACGAGCAGATATGGGAAACGGTCGGATGTTGCGCCAATTATCGTTACGACTTTGGGAGTTGGTGTTATGTATTTGAAAGAGTTCCAGACGAACGGGGAAATTGTAAGCACTGCCATTATCCTTCACAACTATTCCAGACTTATCCCTATGGATGTCCACAACCGCATTCCTTATTGCTGTGTTTCTTTCAGTCACTTTTTCTGTTCTAAAAGCATTGCCACCGTTCGTTTTATTATTAAACGGTCTTATTTAACTTGGTTTTCGTGTCTGTCTGTCTGTCTGTCTGTCTGTTTGTGTGCCTGTCTGTTGTCTGTCTTTCTGTCTGTCTGTTTGTCTCTCTATCTCTCTATCTGTTTGTCTATCTATCTATCTCTCTGTTTGTCTGTCTCTCTGTCTGTCTGTTTGTCTGTTTGTCTGTATATCTATCTATCTTTCTGTTTGTCTGTCTCTCTGTCTGTCTGTTTATCTCTCTGTCTGTTTGTCTGTCTATCTATCTATCTTTCTGTTTGTCTCTCTCTCTCTCTCTGTCTATTTGTCTCTATGTCCGTTCGTTTGTCTGTCTGTCTGCAAAGACCGAGAATCAAAACTATTTGACCCGTTTCCCTCGAACCGATTTCTTTCAAATTTTGCACACACTTTCGTTTTGGTTGACAATTCAAATTTCTGAAATTATTCTTTTTAAATTAGTGCTCAGGTAAAAATAAAAATTAAAAAAAATTAAAAAAATATTTTTAAAGTTAAACGGTTTTATTTCAACTCCACCAAAAATTAAAAAATTAATTTCTGATGCAAGAGTATAAATAAAATACATGGATGACAAAGAAGAAGACCACTATTTTTTGTCCATAAAACCGTTGGGCGTTATACAGTATAAAAACTGTACAGTTTGCAGAACGTTTAATAATTTAATAAAACGCCCAACGGTTTTATAAACAAAAAAATTGATCACAAATTATTTTTTTACTTTTTAGTGCACTTAAAAAATAAAACCGTTTCACTTTAAAAATATTTTCTTAATTTTTTTCTTATCTTCGGTTTAATGAACATCCTCGAAGAAAGCTATGTTTTGAGGAAGGCAAACGTCCTCTGAGGAAAGAAAGCGATATTCGGCTCAGTTATTAAAAATCGAATAATTCGGTTGAAATCCATTTTTTAAATGTGTTATTAAATGGGAATTTCGCAATATTTACAGTTTGAATTTTCTCGTTTAGGTGTCCATCACTTTGGGTGTTATAATTAGCCTGAGCTGGACGAGTTTGGCCGAAAATGATATACAGGTAAAGACAAGACGATTTTCAGTCTAATTTTTGCATGTCTTCGAAAGGGGGAGGGGGGATCGCGTCAAATAAAGTTCAAATAAATGAAAAGTACTGTCTAAAACAGACAGGAATTTTAATTGGAATTTCACAGTTATAGACAGGAAGCAATTTTCGATTTAATGCGTGTTCTGAGCTTAATTGGATTGGAAACCGCATTATAAGACGGGGAATTGTTTAAGACGAACCAAATTTGACAGAAAGAAGTCAAAGGAAAGGCAGAAGTAATTAGAGTTGTTAATCAAAGGATCTGTTGACTCAATGAAAGTTTCGCATAACGCCATTGTTTTAAATGAGAATGCTCGCACAATGAACTCCGCCGACGACCGAAAACTTTCAAATGTAAATATAACAGACGACGAATTCTCCTTATGCGGATTATAAACAAATTAGCGGACCTTTCATTTTTTCTGTAACTTTGCGATAATTTTCTAAAAAAGGGAACGTTTCCGTTTCCGATTATCCGAACGCTCCGAAAAGGTTATCGTCCGTTGAAAAGTCTTGAACTTGATATTAAAACGAAATAAAAAGTGGATATCACGCTGTTAGCGCTAACAGGTTTCGAGGTAGAAAAAGTCTCGACTGCAAGATCTAGGCCAAGGCCAAGAGAAAAGAGATTCCCGCGTTTTTCTCTGATTCTGACCGGCTCTCGCTGTGAGAACAACTCTCTTATCTACTTTTCGTCGTGTGCACTTTTTTGTATCTGATCAATAATCGTTTAATTTGTCTCTCCCACGAATTTCCACTTTGTGGCGCCGATTTCGATCACCGAAATAACCCTTTTTTCGCTTTTTAATGGCCACAATGTTTGGGAAGTCCTTAAAGGTCGATTTCTTATTTAAAACCTCTTTCGAATCGTTTAAGGATTCGATTATCTAAATCTTTATCTTATTCTCTCGGTGTAATAACAATTCGGGGAGAAAGGGGAGAAAAAGGAAAAGGGAGAAAAAGGAAAAGGGAGAAAAAGGAAAAGGGAGAAAAAGGAAAAGGGAGAAAAAGGAAAAGGGAGAAAAAGGAAAAGGGAGAAAAAGGAAAAGGGAGAAAAAGGAAAAGGGAGAAAAAGGAAAAGGGAGAAAAAGGAAAAGGGAGAAAAAGGAAAAGGGAGAAAAAGGAAAAGGGAGAAAAAGGAAAAGAGAGAAAAGAGAAAAGGGAGAAAAAAGAAAAGGGAGAAAAAAGCAAATTGGCAAACGACAAAAAAAGGAGGAGAGAAGTGGCGAACGCCTTCGTAAAAAAATAAAAATTAAAAAAAGGGCAAATCCAAGAGAAACTCCCAAAGTCAAGGATTAAAGAACTCTCGGTGCGACTAATCTGATTCTGATTCGAAACTGGTGTGTAAAAGGGTTGACGAGTTTGTCTTCGCCTCTGTTTAATTTCGCTGTTTGCTCTCGTTTAGAATTGTAAACTCAAATAATAACGGTCGAGCTTAGAGAATGCGAGGATGAAAACCGTTCGGGGAAACAAAGACCGCCCGAATGCAGTCAGAGAAACACCGGAAACTGCTCTCGTTTCCGGTTTTGGCCGTCAGCGGCCGACAGAAAATTCCCACGGTTGCGTCACTGTTCCCCCGAAGAGGTTCAACATCTAAAAGTAAAAGAACTAATCTAATTTAAATGTCAACTTCGGGGAATTTTATGCAACTGTTGTCACAAAGGAATCTTTTGATTGCGAAACCGTAATATGTAATTGATAGGGCATTGGCACAGAGGGAAACGCATCTTCGCTAAATAAATACTAAAATGGCCTAATTAGTTACGTGTTTCGTTGCGAGTGGTCGTTGAATTACCGAATGGACGACATTAAATATTGAAAATGTCACCGTAACTAATTCAAACTGTTTTTATGAGCGCATCTTTAAATTTACATTTCAATTTTCTAACTGGAAAATCATGAATTTCGCTTTGTATACAAACATAATGACGGCGTTTTTCTAAAAAAGACACAAATTGTAATTATATTGGTCGTTTTACGTTATAATTTATTTTTAGCACGATAATAATTAATTAATATCTGTAAGATTCAGTGACACATCAGCGGTATTTTACTATACCATTTTACTATATTTTATTATATTAACTTTAACATTCTATGAAAATAATTACTTATTATTTTACCTATATAAAATTATATTAATTTTATTATACTAAGTTTAATATTTTACCATGTTTACGATTTTAACCCTTTCAATCTCGTGGTATATATGTTATTTATTTTATTTATTAAATTTTGATTTATTTATAACAATAATAATAATATAATAATATATATGTTGCCTGTTTTACCTATTTTAAAAATTTTTAGGTCCCGTAAAGTCCTTTTCGCACTTATATACGGGTGCTTATTTATAACAAAAGGAAAATAAAAGAGAAAAATACAAAATTAGGACAGAAAAAAATACAAAAATACAAAATAAATACAGACAAAATACAAAAAAACGATAGAAAAAATATAAAAATACAAAAAGAAACAGAAAAAAATACAAAAAAGAAAAAATACAAGTCTGCCTCTTTACACTATGTTAATTACAGAATTAATATCTATAATTATATATACCTAGATTTAATGTCTCACATATTTGAAAACTTTATATGTATACAGTCTAACAATTTAAAAAAAAGAAAAAAAAAGTATAGTTAAAGACTACTGATGGCCACTAATTAGGAAAAACCGAACTGTAGCCATCAACTCTAATGCCTAATGTGGCCAAAATAGACTAATATATTATTATATTGTTATAAATAATCAATTAATTTCATTTTAGACAAAACCCGAATGGAAGGAAATTGCAGAAAAAACCCAAACTGTCTTAAAACCACAGTGTTAGTTGATATCATTTTTCGAAACATGAATTGTATAAATAAAAAAGGTCACAAAATTGGAAAAAGAAGATGAAATATATATATAAAAAAACCTATCATTTTTGAATCTATTCCCGAGGGATATGTCAACTCTTTTACGTGGAAGATCACAGAACGTTACAATTTCTCTCTCTCTCTCTCTCTTTGGAAGTCAGAAACGACTCTCACCGGGCCTATGTCATTATCAAGGACGACTGACATAAGAGTAAAAGCGAATGGCATAACGTCCGCAAAGATATTAATTTTGTATAATCACACAGATTGAGAATGTAAATTAGCCAAAGTACAGAAAAGCGATCTTCCCTTGGGCGATGGAAAGAAGAGGAAAATAGAGAGCCGTCCAACCTCTGAGTTATTATTAGCCCAAAAGTATTGCTTAATGAAGCGAAAGTAATTCCGAGCGTAAAAGTGATTGTAAGAAAGTGAAAAAGCTAGTTTGGCGGCGAGAAGGTGATGTGGGACTTTTCCAACGTTATGGGAAACACCGAACCGAAAGAAACAAAAGGCGGTTGAGAGAGAGGGGGAGAAAAATATTTAAAAAGCAGAAATAAAAAGTTGTTTAAATTAAAATGAGAAATGGGGTTGTCAGAGAAAAAACCGCAAAGGTAAAAAACAAAGTGTTGGGTGTGAAATGGATGCAAAAGAAGAAACATTGATAAATGAAGCTGCAGTCGGGGCCAATTAAGCTTTTTCTTTGAGCTTAGGGTTCTCCAGAACCGAAAATAATAATTAATAATGTCAAATAATTCAATGTGAATTTATAAACAATTAATCTTTGGAAAATGAGGAAACATTACTAAGTGAACCGTTATGAGGAATGATTCTGTTGGGAGATTTTAACACTCCGGGGATTTTTCAAAACCGACAGTTAATTAATAAATCGATAATTACATTTATAAATTAAGTTTCAAAATTAATAAGTGCAGTCTCTATATTGTAACTTTTTAGAAATTCCATTGTTAATAATATTATTTGTTAAACTTATATTATTTTTAATAATTAACTGTCCGAAATTAATAAAAATAAACTTTTAAATTTCTTTTAAAAAGAAAACGATTTGAATTTAAATTAAATCTCCATATTTATCTAATTATCTTTCAATGGTCGACAGGGGAAAGGACAGAACAAAAGTTTCGCGCGTAGTAAGAACTAGTTTTTTATTTTTTTTTTATTTGTGTGTTTGATCTAAAGCGATCAAACTACTTTCAATTCGTCTCTCTCTCTCTTAACTCGCATGAAATGACCAGATGTACCTGGAAATTATGATTACACAATTTATTTGCATCGAAGGGGAGAGAAAAGAGAAGAAAGTTTCCTTTGTTGGGACTTTGAATTATTTCCGGGGGAGGAAGTGGTGGAGGAGGAGGAGGAGGAGGAAGAATAGAGAGTGAAGAGAATTTGCATCCACCATTTTACACTCACTTCCAAGAGTAATTCGACTTCGTTACAAACCGCAAAATATTTGTTAGACTTCCCTCGTGTAATCAATTCGCACAGAAAGTGGTAATCCGATTAAACAAACATTTAATTTTAGTTTCTAACACCTCCAAGTGTCTGAAAACCATAAATTAAGGCGTTAAGGTATTGAAAACCTGTTCAGTTCCGCTCGTAACTCTTTCATCCTGAACACTTTACACTCTGATTTACCGAGAAATGGGAGAAACATCAAAAAATCCAGAGCAAAGATGCAACAGCAATATTTCATTGTCCTCAACCAAAGTCTAAAAAGTAGTCTAAAATCAATAATGATCCGATCCGCTAATCAGTCCTTTTTTTCTCTCCAATACTCTTAAAATCAATTTCCCTTTTTTATTGTTAGTTTCGCGTTATGTTTCTCACCCCTCGGTTGTTTCCGGCGGAAGAAGGCGGTCTCGGTAAGGTTTTTGCGGTGAAAGAAACATCATTACCTTTGAGAATGAGCATAACTGTATCAATACACTACAATCGAAGTTTCACATTAAATTGATGTACAGTTAAAATAGGGGAAACATTCTTAATGTTCCCCACCCTTTTGAGTAAAACTGATTTATTTGTTCATCAATTACTTGAGGAGAAACTGAAGTTGAAGCGACCATCAGTTCTGCGATTAATAATTAACGATCAGAGTGTCAGCAGAGGGATGAGAAAGATGTGCTTAAGGCAGCGGTTTCCAACCTTTATATACCGGCGCCCCACTTAAAAAACAAATTATTGCGCCCCGTTAATTTATATAAAAATCAAATTACATAAATACTCAACTGATATTATAATTTATTTAATGGATTACAAACCAATATAAAATACTATTTATTGTAAGAAATATAATAACAACAAAAAAAGAATATATATTTTTGGTTTGTATTCGAAAATGATATTTTTGAAACAGCTACACCCTTGTAACAGTCTCGCGCCGCCCCCAGGGGGTTGGAAACTACTGATTTAAGGGGTTTCCTCAGAAGAATTATCCAAAAAAAACCCCAAATTCTTATATGATACGCATATCACAATGCATATCTCACTTTCCGGTTTTCTGTACCTATGCGAAATCGTCTGTCACGTTTTGTCCTCCCGTAATTTATCATATTTCGGATAAAGATTACTGTTAATCCAATTATCACGGGCTCTCCGGTAATAAAAATTCACCAGCGATTAATTGGTTTCGTCTTTAGGTAGTAATTAGAGACTCGTGGAATGGGTTCAGGAAGAAGTTATTCTCATTAGAAGATCATCTTGTACTTTTCCGCCCCTGAATTTGGTAGTAAAAGGACAGTAATTTCCCGGTGGTGGAGAGTTTTTCATTACACTTATGCCCCTGAGTTCAATTAAGAGCTCGAAACTGTACAGTTTGGGACTTTCGCCCCAAATTTCCCTTATTTAGTGAAATTGCACAAATGCAAATGCGATCATATGCAAAAAGTGACCAATGACATTTTGAAAGTAAATTTCATCATTTTTTTTGTCTCTCATTCAACTCCTCACTAAAAGCCTTATCCAGTAAATTTATTTTCCCCCCTGATGACTGTAATTATTAATAAAAAAAAGCTAATTAAAAATTAGTTAATTAATTGCAAATTTGTTTCGCGTTAATGCTGCGAAAAAACGAACTGGTTTTTTTTAAGTAAGTTTCAACTGAGTGATGATTTTCAGTATTTTACACCGCCCTAATTTATGTGTAAGAAGAAAGTGAAATTATTAGATATTGTAGAAAAAATATATACAAAAGACGAAGGCAAATGGAAAAAATAACATAAAGGTCAAGATCCAGAATTACGACTTTCTTCTGCTTTTACTATTGGAGGCCACGCCTCGCGTCTACCACAAAGAACTCGACGAGGCGAAGGTGGCCAAATCGATTACTTCAGAAAGACCACCGGTCGTAGACTTTCTTCGGGCGCCGTCGACAGAAAACTGCCTACAATCGCATCGCTTTCACTTTCAGGACCGCTCCAAATACAAGTATGGCTACGTGATATCCCACAAGGGAGGCAGCACGCAGGCGCATCTCGAATCGAGGGATGGGAACCTCGCCCTGGGGAGGTACTACGTCGACCTCCGAAATGGAACCGGTCAGAAGGTAACTTATTTTGCTGACGACCTGGGCTTCCACTCTGGAGTATCTTATTCTAGTCAGAACGGGAAAGGATCCAGCAACGCTCACATTGCTGTCGGACAAAAGGCGTTAGCTGCTGCTTTCGGAGACTATGTACGTTGCCCTCTTCTACGTAACTAACCGACTAACTCACAGAAGCCTTTCTAACTCTTTCCAAGTTATGTATAAACGATCCAGCGCTTATTTAAATTTATTATAATGATTTGATTTTAAAAAAAGGTTCTTCCAATTTATATACAGTATATACGGTTATACAGTAGCGCTCAAAAGTATTTTTACAATACGAAATTTAATTGTTAATTATTTTACTGTAAGATTTTATTATGTATTATTTAGTTATTAATACCATTAATAATATATTTTTTCTCTCTTCGGTATTAAAATAACAAAATATACAAAAAATTGTCAACATTTTGACAATACAAAATTTAGTAGTTTTTTATTATAAGATTTCAGTATTATTTTAGGGTTGTGTTGTTTAGTTATCAATACTATTAATAATATATTTTTTCATATTAATATTCTATTATAATATACAGAATTAAAATAACAAATATACAAAACAATATTCTTCTTATTCTTCTGCTTTTTCTTTAATTACTTAGTTTTACTATTATATAATTCCACTGTTAACTTTTAAAGATAAATTCTTTGTTTCTTCTGTTGTTTAATTAATATTATATTAATATAGATGAGGACAGTTGTAAAGCATTTTAATAAAAGCCACTGAAATTTCACTTTGTATGTAACTCTTAAGAGTGGAAAATGAAAAATTTTGTATTGTCAAAATACTTTTATTTATATTGTATATTATATTATACTGTATATTTATATTGGCCTGTGAATGTATACGTACGTGAATACAGGAATAAAAGCGCAGGCCACATGCAACACCTTCGCGGGCCGTAGGTTGGACACCACTGATTTATACGATTTAAGCTTAAAATTCATTGAACCAGTATAACTCCCGAAATAAATTTAAATATTCACGTGAATTATAGTTTACTTATAAAATACTAACGCCGTACATTATTCAGTATATTATTATCTAATATTATTATCTAATTTTATAAATATAATGAAAAGTAACCTTTCGCTTAGCTACAATAATCCTATCATATTAATTCTAATAAGTCTAGAAGTAATAAATTTTTATTAATTTTTATAAATACCCATTTGATTGAAAAACCAAATAAGTGTTGTTTATTATATGTGAGTGATTTTAATTTCAGGATGGCACACAAGGCACAGCGGTGTTGGCACCAACACTCCTCTTCGGGAAGAAAGTACTGAAAACGGCTCTCAATACAGTCACATCCAAACCCGGGGGTTATCCCCAACTCAACTTCACACCCGTGCCAGGAGGTGATTCCCAATTTCAGAATTTATTCAGGAGTTGTTCGTGAGATCACTATCAAATCTGTAATTTGCAGGTTTCATCCTGACTCATCCGTCCGTGGATGCGTCCAACAGCACAGCGGGACAACGAGGCCAAATTTCGGGGCTTTCCACCCAAGAGGACAGATTCGTCTCAACCGTTACGGAAGCTCGTATCGAGTCTACGACCCCATCGCTCCCCCAGCGCACCTTCCTCTTCTCCCCCAACCCTGAGGGAGCATCTCAACAACAGAACACCGTCAGAGGATCCTCCTATGGAACTAATTTGAATGACCTGTCATACTCCAAACAGCAGAGCATAGAGAAGACAATTTTTGCCGACGTCGATGCGCAGATAATCTCAGAAGTGCAAAAGCACGCGGAGGGGATCATACTGAAAGACCTCCAGAGGGATCAACAGGCAAAAGAGATTGCTAGATTGTCTTCCCCCGCTTATCAACCCTCCACGGTCACCATGCAACCAATCGTGGTGACCAATGACGGCGAAACGGGATTAAATACAGTACTTCCTGTGACAGCAGTACCGGAGGTGAGGAAACTAACCGAAACTGCATATTCAGATTCTGGAAACTCTATCCAAACGGGGAAAAATCCCGATCAGACACTGGAGGATTCGGGCTACTTTCGGGTCTCTTTATCACCGTCGCTGACCTCATCCATCAACGTCTCCGAGACGCACCAATCAATTAACGTGGGGTCCGCAGATCGAAATTCGGATTCTAATAATTCCACGCTCTGCGGATTTAATTTGTGTGAGAAGGAGAACAACCAGATCTTCTCGGTTGATTTATCGGAATTAAAGCCCAAGAAAGAAATAAAAGGTTCAGAGGACGAATCGGGGAGTTTGGGTACCAACAAAATAATTCGGACCTTCTACCCCGAGAACAAAGTTCACGACGAGAAGCATTACATAACCACCATAGACGTTCAGAAGGCGATTGCGTTCGATGTTAATCAGAACGAGGCCGGATCTGTTCAGCTCGCACAGAACTTCGCCTTCAACAAGATAAAGCCTTTCGATGCAGCGCAACCCCAAACTCCGCAACCCCTTCCTCCCGTTCCAATTCCTGTCAGTCCGGCACCTCTGGCTCCAGAAGTCAGCCTCAACTTCCTCAGCACACCTCAGCAGTCTTACATTTCGAACACCGTCACTGCAGCGCCGGGACTCCACGATCTGGGCAATCAGAACCAGGCTGTTCTGAACGGACTCAACGACATCACATCCAGTCAGTACGGGACGTCCTTCGAAGACAGAGCTGGGAGCAACCGTTATGACTACGAGAACCAATTGGTGGTCCCACCACCTCCGGTTGATCTGACAAATCAAGCAGCTGACGTTTCGGGTCAGAACCAGCAGGAGGATTTCAAACAAGTTGAGCAGAGCATTCAGGAACTGCGGCAGAAGATTTTATCAGATATTGACGCACAGCATGAAGAAGAGCAAAGGAAACATAATTTGGTCGATCAAGAAAGGAAACAATACCTTCAAAACCTGAAGAAAGTAGAAGAATTAAAAAATCAGAACACCATTTCTTACAGTCTTCCTGTTTTGCCGCAGTCGAACGCTATACAGTCAACTACTGCACTCCCTATTTCTTCTGAAACTGTCAGCAATGTTCAGCTCGTGCCTCAGACGCAGTATGTCCCTCCTCCACAAATTTCCTACGACTCATCACCACAGATTCAATACGCCGCACCCCAACAAACACACTACGATCAAAATGGCTACAATCAGCTACAGCAAACCCAATACGTTCAACCTCCACAAACTGTACTCCAGCCTTCGACACAGACCTATCAAACCGAAATAAAGGATTTCCGACATGAGGTAGCCGTTCCTCAGCCTCACATTCAGCAAATCGCCAATATTCAACTTTATCAGAAACCCGTTTCTTTTGATTCTCATCTGTACAACTCCCAAAACACGTACCAAGACAGCAATAATTTGCAGCAGGGAACTCACACGTACAGACCGCCACAAAGCACCTATGCGACGTCTCAAGTGGGCGCTGTTGCTTACCAATACGCAGTGCCCAGAGTTGCTGCGGTTCAGGTAAAACCTAAGCAAGTTCAGCAGTTAGCTGTGCTAAACCAGCCACTGAATGCTGTACCAGTTGGCTTGGCAGCGGGAGTGTTGCCCCAGACGGCCAAAATTCCAGCCGGCAAAAGGATTCTCTTGAATAATGTACTCCCGATCGACTACAGCAGATATCTCCACGTCCGGCAGCCTCTGTCTGTGCTTCAAACCTACCCCGTGGCATTAGCGAGCGAAACTAAAATCGTACCAGAGATATACCAGGTCCCGATTCAAATTCCACAACCGTACAAGTTGGAGTACCCTGAACTGGCTGCGGTTGCAGGCAAACAATACCATTCTCCCCTTACTCAGAGACCGATCAATAAGCTCCGCGTTCAGCCCTTAAAGCCCAGCACTCCCGATGACAGCGAACAGAGGGAGGCGGTGCAAAACCTGCTTTCCCAGCCGCAGTTCCACCGAACTATCCTCTACCCCGGGTTACCGATCGATAGTCGACTGCAGCTGCGGCACATCGGGAGAAGCCAAATTTCGAATTCAGATCAGGTTCGGTCCCAGTCGGTCCGGAGGGCGAAGAGTCTGCAAAATCTGAGGATAGAATACGGATTCAAACCACCCCTGAGACCATCTGTTGAGTTTACGGAAGAGGTGAAACCCTCCATTTACGGCTCTTCTGTTCAGCCGCAGTAGAGGACACTTATTTATGCAAATTTAATATTTAACAAAATTTTGTTTAATTTATTTAAAATATTTTCGGTAAAATAAGCGAGTTCAGTATTTTTTATACTGCTTGGCGTTTTTTAACAGTGCTTATAATTGAATATATAAATCGCATTTTCAATGATTACCAAAAAGTTATGTTAAGTTTAATGTGATATTTTTTTTTTATTTTTAATATATTTTTAATTTTTTGTTTTATTTCTCTCACGTTTATCGAGGAGCCCTTCAGTCAAATGTATTTTACAAAATCCCTCGAGTGCACTTCCATCCCGCGTGGTTATTAAATTTTGATTAAAAAAATAATCCGCCTCCGTTGCCCCGATTTTGAGGTTACTTTCCTCCCTTTTATTCAATGAGGAGAGGCGGTTCTCTAAATTATTCACTGCGGTCACTCCATTTCCTTTCCAAAGTAGATACAGTCAAAGCAAAAACGACTTTTCACGTGCTTATTTTGCATAATTAATGTTATATTATGACGGCACATCGTTTCATCAGGCCCCTCACTGTATTGTTTGATTAATAAATAAAAACTCTCTTTGCTATCGGTTACACAAGTTTACGGGTTTTTGTGCAGTCACAGCAGCGAGACTTAACAGAGGATATCTATGGTGAGTTTCTGCACAGAATTTAGGAGGAAAAGAGTTTTGAGTGTGGTCCGATGGTTTCAATTAATTAGGGGTTGCAAGGAATACCGCAGAGAGATGACGCAAAAGCGGCAACAGCTCCCCGGACTGTTGTAATTATCAGAATCGTTTTCCACTCAAATTGGATGACTGATCTGATAATAAGTTTTTTTCCCACATTTGTAACATTTTAGGTATTTTATTTAAACAGAATTGTAAGAAAATAACTCTTCTTGACAGTTGTTACTTTAAAAATCATCCCTTTTATCCCATTAACGGCCAAACATTGAAATTTTTATACAAAACATAGTTCCCTTTATAATAATAGTTACTGTTAAAATTTAAACTTATGATGTCGGCTGATTATAATATCGATATATTTCTCCGTATTTTTTTATTGAAAAGAAGTGATAATTTCTTTCAAACAAATCAGAGATAATCAAAAAGTGTTATAATAAATAATACATTCAATATTTTATATAAAAAATTCAGTTATAATTGTAAAATAACTTCCGAAAGGAGACTCACCGTTGCTGAGCTACTCATGACGACTTATTTCCCGTATTCGTATTGTTGCAAGAAGTTTTCAGACAACAGGACGTTTAATTCTCGCGTTCGACTTATTGCCAAATAATTTCTCATTCTGTCTCGAATATAAAATTTGAAGATTTTGAAAAGCACTCCAATATTTTTTATTATTTTTGAATGCGATAAATGGTTGTATAATTATTGTAAATTATATGAATATTGAGTGAAATAAATGTGAAGCAAATCTCTAAAAATCGAAAAATATACGAGGGTAGTGGTTCCTGTAGTGGCCACGTATTTGCAGCAGCTGGCGTATATATACGTATTATCTACTGTATAATTTTTTAAAAATCATTTCCATTATATGTTATATTTTTATTATTTTAGGTTATTTTAGGTTTATGATTATTTTAGGTTATGTTCATTACAGCTTATAAAATATTGAAAAAAAAGTAGGAAAGTAATTTATACACGTTGAAGAGTATAGAAAAAATGAAGGACACTTTATGTATCTTCATGCAAACAAGTTGAATCTTGCAATGTTCCTTTTGTTCCTCTATTACCAGAAACAATCGAACGTATATTATTATATAAACCAAGAAAAATCATTATCCGTATATATACGCCATATCGACTTAACGGGTTAAAAAAAATTTTACAGCAGAAGAAAAAATTTGTGTGAGACATAAATGAGTAAACGCATTTTGACTGCGACGAAAAACAACAGTGAATATATTATTTGTTTCTTTTTAATATTTGACTGCAGTTCACAATTCAAACCAAATATAAACATCAATGAAGGAAATTGTCAGAAATGTTAGCAGCGTGTTAATCACTGACTCCGTCACAGGTGTGCAATTTCCAGTCAGAACATTCCAGCTATAATCCTCTTTTTATGGACTATAAAATCCGGCTCTGGAAAAGTCGCCCCCCGATTTCCTGAGGGTAAAGACTGCACACTAAGCAACAATCTCGAACCCATTCATTTCAACCTGTATTTCCTCTCTCTCTCTCTCTCTCCGCCTAAGAGAGAAACATGTGGTGTGTGTTTCTCACACCACACACACACACACACACTCTTAATAAAAGACTTTTAAAGGAAATGTCAGAATAAAATCCTCCATAAAATCAAACAAGACCCGTAATGAGTGAATAAAATGGGAAAAGGAGCGGAACAAAAGCAATCAGATATTCCATGAAATTAATAAAAAATGGAGGGAAAACGACATTTAATCGGAATCCCTTACTCGGGCGTTTGGCCGAAAGTGTTCCTGCACTCTCCGCACATGTTTTCGATATCTGTCTTAGCAAGCAATATTTTCGTGCGAGGAAATAAATCCTCGTGAAAACCTAATCGATATTCAGACGATGACTTTCAAAACTCCATATGTTCGCAAAAAAATGCTTAAACAGCGGTCGAGAATATGTTTAATAGGAGATTAATAGGAAAGTAAACATAAACAGAATAGGAGAAAGTAAACAGACTGTGTGGCTTATTTCAAAATATTTTTGCTTAATTACAGAGTGTCATCGAAGAGAAACTGACGTAATGGGCTTTGATATGTTTCCGGCGCTGCTGCGAACCCTTCTTTTCGACGGACAGCAAAGAGAAGGAAAGACGAACCGAAAATCCAGTGGTTTCATGCAAGAAAGGATACAAAGCCTTAGTATCAACTCTCCATGATGTACCTAATCGTCCTAACTGGCTTTGTCCAACTCCCGCTAAAACAATAAATAGAAAGTTTAATAAAGATGAGGTAATTTTGCAATATTTCAATACATCACCCATAACTATGTTAAATAATATCAATAATATAGTAAAACGCATCAAAACATCTTTGCGTGAATAAAATCCTCTAATAAATACGGAAGCGAACTTATTAACAAATTTTATCCTAATTTTATTGTAGCGTAATTAAGACTGAAAAATTAATGAAGCTTACCTCCTGGAGTTATGCTCCGTGAGAAAACTGTTTTTTTTTTCATCCAACCATTCCGAACCTGGAAATCAAATTCAGGATTATTTTCTATCAATTATTATAAATACAACATACAGTGGCGCTCAAAAGTATTTTGACAATACAAAATTTTACGTTTTCGACTCGTAAGAGTTACTTACAAAGTGAAATTTCATTAAAATGCTTTACAACAGTCTTCGTATTTATAAATATAAAAATAAATAAATATTTTATTTTTGCCTTTAGTTCGCATTAAACGCCGAAAAACTGTACACATTTTTAACACAAAACACACATTCTTTAAACATAAACACCAAAATATTGATTAAATAACAGAAGAAACAAAGAGTTTATCTTTAAAGTATAAGAAACAGTAGAATTATACTGATAATATAACTAAGTAATAGTATTAATGAAAAAGCAGAAGACTAAGAAGAAAATTTTATTTTAATGCGACAAATATATTATTAATAGTATTGATAACTAAATAATAATAAAATCTTACAGTTAAATAATTAACTAAGAAACTATTAAATTTTGTACTGTCAAAATACTTTTGAGCGCTACTGTAAATACAAGAAAACCTAATTAAAACATAAATTTAATAATAACTTTTGCTCGTAAAATTTTCAGGTTTAGGTCACTGGAAATCTTTTGGTTTTCCACCGTTATTCTGGAATTCCCAGATATGCATCCCTATCATTTTGCCCAAATAGTCGACGGACCCATTTGGGCAAAATACGCGGCAAAATAGGTGAAGCGATAACGCATAATTTAGAATGATAATCATATTTACGGTTTGGGGGAGTGGGGAGGGCAGAGAGGGCCGGTCTTATTAGTGTCTGATGAGAGGAGTTGAGGCTCCAGTGCGTGAAGTGGTGTCGGAAGGTGCGGAGAGGGCGAACAACCAAGGTACGTGCGCCTAGTCGTTGACGTTTTTCGAATTCGTTTGTTCTCCGGCTTTGTTTGATATCCGGGGAGCTCATAAATCACAGCCAATTTGAAAATCAATTGCATTTTGCGTTTGTTTATACTGTAATTTGCCTTTTTACCCCCCTCGATCGTGATTAATGAAGTATGAATGAGTTGAATAAACTCTGAACCGGTTGATGACGGCTAATGGCGCTTTCTTTTAAATGACGCTTTTTAGAGAGATCGGAATGAAGATTCCACAGATAAAGTTCTGTTTTGGCCGGAAATTCTTTAAAAGGCAAATTACGCTGTGTTTGGACAGCACTGAATTAGGATAATCGCAAACTTTACATCCACTCTCAATGCCATCTTGTTATACTGAATATTATATTTAGGATTAAATACAATATGAATTTTCGGGTAAATCATTTATACCAGTAATGGCCAACCTTTGATAATATGCGGGCCAAAGTTGAGTTTGGTGTAATTTGGCGGGCCACAACGTATAAGAAAATTAAATATGGATTTTTAATATTAGTTTTTACTCTCTTCTCATTTTCTCCTTTTCTCTTTCTTCTTATTTTCCCCTTTCCTCTTTTTCCCTTTTTCTCTCTTTATCATTTTCTCTTTTTCTCTTTTTCTGTTTTTATCATTTTCTCTTTTTCTCCTTTTTTCTTTTTCTCTTTCTTTCTTTTTCTCATTTCCCCTTTTTCTCTTCTCATTTTCCCCTTTTCTCTTTTTCCCTTTTTCTCCTTTTCTTATTTCCTTCTGTTCTCTTTCTTCTCCTTTTCTTCTTTTCTCCATGTTCCTGCTCTCACGACTATTGCCTTTACCTCCTATTCCGGCTTTACCCTTTTTACATTTTTATGCAAGCAGTCCTTTTGACTTATATTACCGAATGGATTCGAAAGCGTAAGCATAAATTTAAAATTTTTCCGAAAACTGAGAAAAAATTTCAAATTGAATTATTCTCCCTTATTAAAAAACTAAAATGGACTAAAATCACCAAATACGTATGTAGGAATAAAAGAGCGGGCCACATGCAACACTTTCATGGACCGGAAATGGCCCGCGGGCCGTAGATTGGGTTTTATACTAATGAGTGGGTTAAAGTGACTTCAGCCCGGAAATGAGTACAACATAGTAACTTTTCTTCCTCCTTAAGACAATGTTCGTTTCTGAATTATGGGGTGAATTCCTTCCCTCTTCAGTATTGGTCACTGACTAAAGTGAAAAATGTATTAATGAACACATTATAAAATTAAAACTCCTCATTAAGGAGATTGTTTTGAAAAAATTAAGACATCAAAGTGAAACGATTGTAATCCTAAATTTTCAGTTGTCAAAATGATCCAAATTTTTCTTTAAATTCAAATAAATGGTTTCATTCTCATTCCGACGTTTCCAATTACGATACCACAACGGAAAAATTATTTACGGCCAATTATCCAGCTTTAAAAATTACGCTCTTAATAAACTTTCCGTCTTGTTTTATCGCTTTATGACGTCACGTATACTGCAGGCACATTATCACGTGTTTCAGCATTCACTTCAGCAGCTTTTCTGCCTCTAATAAACCGCTTTTTGTGCATAACTTTTACTCTGATACCGTGTTGTCTTACATCTCCACCTCTTCTGTTCTTTTACAACCTTTGTCCATCATCTTCTTTATTTTCTTCATGTTCCTTTCACAATTTCGCTCTCCATTCCATTCCACGTTCGAATGAGCACCAGAGAACCTCCACATAAACACCTATTATTTAGTTAACGAGCTACGATGTAATTAGCTGATTAACCTGTGCGAGAATGCTGCCGCGGTGACGGCACTGGACCGCATCTCAGAACTCATTCACGTTTAGGGAGGCATCACTGCATCCAGACAATTGCACTTTCGGTAACAATACAACAAAAAAGAAAGTTTCGCACAGCGTATGAACTTTTGCTACGAGGAAGTCCTGCATTTAAAAGAATGAATCGCTTATGAGTGACTCAGGCGACTTTCATAATTGCCGCAATGAGAGAGAATTTGTTATTGGGTCCGACAACGATTTCCACCATTGTTCGTTCTCCGAAGATCATCTTCCACTTCTAAGGTAGCAAATATCCTCGGGAACTTCTCTCAATATTCGCAAAAATAAAAACTTTTCCTGTGAATTCTTAATGACCCATAAAACACCGTAAAACCGTTTCACGAAAAGTATAAACTGAAGAAAGCGATTTTAACTGGAATTAGACTCATAAACCGAATGTAATGTAACAACCTTATAAAATTTTTATTGAAACTTACAATTATTTGCAAAATTTATGCTTCACGCATGACATGTGCTCCGACTGCAGATGCAGAATTTATGAATTTTAAAACCGTAGCAGACCCTTTCATTAGTGCAGACATTGCTTCCCCTTCTCCATTTTCGGCTTCTATGTATTTTGCAATATTTTTATTTTACATAAACATCATGTTTTTCCCTTTACACTTACATTATTATTCTATCATATTGTGAAACAATTTTTCCTCAAAAGAAATCCGTTACGTAAAAATATGTTTAATTCTTTACGTATTTTCCGTTCCAGATGAAAATTCTGATAATTCTTTTTTCGTGTTTGTGGAGCGGCTTGGCCATAACCGTCCATTATGAAACAACGGAGAGTTCTGTCAAAAACGTGAAGGAAAATCTGAAAGATATCAGACTGGTAGCGATAGATGAAAGCGGATCATTGCAAAAGCCAATAATAGTTAGCAAAAAGGGAGTGAATGAGTTTAAAACTTCTCAAGGGGTGAGAGGGAACTATAAATTCAACCGGACACCACCTGGATTGAAATCCAGAGTTGATAAGAGAAAACAGATAACGGAGAGGGTCGGAACTGCGAGGCAAAGTCTTCCGATCGACCAGAATTACATGCAGAAGATAGCCAATCAGTTATACATGGCTCAAAAACATGCGTCAGTTCTCAGTGACTATCAGAAATTCATACTCAGTCAGGATCAGAATGTTAAAAACGTAGTATTGGGGCAATCGGTGCAGGAAAGAACCCCCAAACAGATTTCCAGACCTAAGCAAGGAAGGGCGGTTTCCTCCACTCCAAAATACGAACCGGTTCAGAAAATTGTGGTTGTAACACCCAAAGCGCCGACGCCTTCTCAGAAAAGACTTCAGCTCCCCAATGACCACTCTGCTCAGGCAGCTCATGTAAAATACGTGGCGTTGGCCCCGCAATCGCTCACCCATTTTGTGGAGCCCCAGGGACTTCCCCCGAAGGTGACATTCGTGCCGTATCACAACCCTCAACCATATGCGCACTACAATTTGGCAGTTACTGGGAAGCCGCAGGTGGAATCGGTCCAGATATCATCGACTCCGACTCTGCATTATGAGTCCCCTCAGTACTACAAAGACGACAGCGGTCACGAAGACAGTCATGTAAGCAAACAATTTCGCACTGTTCCAAGAATCGTCCTAATCTGCTCACAAAAACCATTACCAAACAGGCCTTTCCCCCCCCCCCCACCCTTAAAGTTTTCTTCCCCTTTCATTTAAAACAACGTCAAAGAGAGTTCTCTTACAGTTCCCAAAACTCATAAAAGTATATTAAAACTTCGTATATTTTAATTAAGTTGCGGACGGGCGGAAATATATTAATGTCAGAGTTTCAGAGTCCGAATTACAAATCACAGTTGTAGTAAAGTAAACGGGAACAAATTTGTTAAAAACATATGAGATTATTTTTTACCAAAGACGGAACATTAAAAAGTTATGAAATTATTTTTTTTTAATGTTATTAATTTTTGTTCAACTAATCGTTTTTAAGGGCCGCGCGGCTTGACCTCTGACCTTTTAACAAATGTCTTTTATTCAGATAAAGAAATATATAAAATACCTTATCTAAATATTCAAAATATTAAATATAAATAATTTAATTTAGTTTAAAATTAAAAATATTAAAATATGGATTTTGTATCTCATTTGTCTGAATGCGAACACTGATTGTATCACAAAGGAATGTTTATCTGATTGTATCACTTCATTCATTAATTTATTCATTCCTTTCTGAGAGTTCCAAATTCCCTTAGTTGAACCTTATAATATTATATTTTGAGATTTTTAAAGAAAAGAATCATATATTTGTGGGAATTCAGATCAGAATTCGCTTAAAGAAATAATTCATATTTGATTTCAGGGAGACACCAAATACGAATTCATGTACAAAGTGAAAGACCATGAAAAGCACAACGATTTCGGGCACAGAGAATCTCGAAGCGACAAAACGACCTACGGATACTACTACGTTCATCTGCCCGATGGACGCCTGGAAACGGTCAAATACTGGGCGGATAAAACAGGCTACCACGCTAAGGTGGACTATCAGGGGGAGGCAAAGCACCCCTTGCATTCCGAGCACAAGATCCACTCTCATAACTTCGTCCACCCTTAATGTAAATGAGCCAAGAGCCTTTCGTTGGCTTTTACACACCAAAGTTAGGTAGTTTGTAAATGTTTGAGTAAGTGGGCTGTGTGAATTAATTTAGCGTAGTTGTTTCTGCAGGGAGAGAACGGCGGTCAAAACTGTATGAAAAGTTTTTTGTATCTTTGTATTCCAAAGAAAAGACGGTTGAAACAATAGACATTAGAGATAATAGCTGCACAATGTAGAAAGTACACATCATTCTGTGATTTATTTCTTCGAATAATTTATTTATATAAATAATCTATATTAATTGGTGAAAGGGTGAAACTAAGAAAGGAAGAGGTTAAGATAAAGACCAAAAGTTTAGGTTTAAACTGCATTTTTATATATGTCGAAATGAGAAAGTATAAACCCCAAAAATACTCTTAAGTAAAATTTAAGTCATTTTCTATAACAAATCACCCAAACTTTTCTACGAAAAGCACAGCTTTTGGTTTGGAATATTTACCAAAACCCAATTCGAAAGGACAAAAGAGGTTCAATTCGTGTAACTTCCTCAGTCCCTCAAGATGAGCCATTAAGGGAGAGCTTTAAGGAATCCAATCTCGGAAAATGACTTAAAAAAGATTTCCAGAAAATCGAACGCCCAATTTTTTTATTTTTAACCAATTAATACGTTCCGACATAAGTTTTTAAAAATGAGTTTCTTTAATGAAAAGAAAACTCCCTCTGCTGCTTTAAGCTCCCTTTCTTTGGAAATCATCTAAAATTTTAACACACTTTGAGCACTGTTTGTTGATTATTGTTGTTTTTTTTATTATTATCTGTTAATAAAAATGTATACAAAAATATTTAACGATATTTTCCTTCAGTGGTTTGAACAACACGTGAAAAATAAATTCTAAAGCCAAGCAATTCACTTGTAGAAAAACAAATAAAAAAAAGTTTCGGTTTGAAGATTGGCACGAGGTGAATGCAATTAGCCATGAAAAATTGGGAGATTGTAGTTTGTGTACGCGAACAAACACAACTGGAATCAATTAGTCAGATGCGAGATTTAATGAGGCAATTTTCATTATTTGCCTGTCAACTGAAGAGCCAGTTTGTTGATCGTGACTTGTAACACTCGTTGACTTTTAATTTTTCCCTAACAATCATCTTAAGAATGTGAAATCTGGATTTAATTACATACAATCCGAATGAATGACTCCGAATGTAATGTCGATACTATGACAATAGAAAGCGGAAGTGCTATTCGGAAGTGAGATTTGAAAAAGTAGAGAGAAGGAAAGGCAGAAGGGGAAAAGGCAAAATAAATTTCCATCACTGTTAAATCAAAAGAATCGAAAGCTGAAAGGTATCTTTTCAAATATCCCTCTTTATCATTGCAAACACTGTGAAAAGTTCTCGGAACAAAGCGAGGGATTGTTTACTGTAGTTATACGGTCTTTCAGACGTTGAAATTAACTGACGACTTTAAAATTTTCGGGTGGAAACACTGAAGCAAATCAAAAATAGATACGCTAATTAAAAACGCAAAACAGACGTTAAACTTTTAATTCGAGAAAGTTACGCTGCAAGACAATCTCTTGTCAAATAAAACACTCCCTTTCTGTTTCTGCTGACGCTCCGCCATCTTCTCAGTCTCAAATTTAGCTTTCTCTTAAATTCGGAAAATAATTTACCCGTTAATTATTAAGTAATAAAAGGCGGCGACGCAAAAGAACGCTAATCATTTCATACAGCAAAAGAATAATTGTTTCGTCTGCTGTTGCCCATTACAACCAACGGAGGATCTACAGTTTTAACATATGAGTCTGAACTGAAATTCGGTCGTTTTATCTTAATTACTCAAATAATAAAGAAGACATTGCATATAATTTTGTGAAGCAAAATGAAAATCGTTTTTCTATAAAGGCTTTTCAAGTTGTCGTCTTCGCCTCGGCGATGAATAAATATGCCGGAGGTGGTGTTGTTTAAAGAAGGTAACTGAATACCGGAGTTTTGGGTTGTATCTCCGAATTCCTTTAGAACTGTCACTCTCTGTGCTTTGTTTAACTCATCGAAAAGGCATTGCCTGTCGGAAAATGGGAGGCTTGTTAAGGTTTTTTGGAAAAACATTAGGGATGAGGAGGAAAGAAACCCTCGTTTTTAATTTAACCCTTTGCACTCGAGACAAATTGGGCAAACACTATACAATTGCTTGAAAAACATTTATAAGCAAACAAACGTAGATGAAATACTACATAAAATGCAGGAAACAGAAGGAAAAGAAGAGAAGAACTCCAAAGAAACAAAAATAGTAATAATAAGAGCAGCTGCATATAAAGGAGGTGAATATAAAGAACATAAAAGAGAAAATAAAAGAAAGTGAAGAAGAGAATCAGAAGATTGGGAACTCATAATTTTTAATTACCTGAAGAGTCAAAAACCACTGTCGAAATAATTTTAATTTTAATGAGTTTAGGTCCAAAACCGCTACAAAAATATGTCTCTAATAGCTCATTAAGTTCTCGAATAGTTGGTTCCCCATAATAAGTCTGTTAAAGGGTTCCCAAAAAAGGTTTTTGATCATAAAAGTTTCTTTAATCTCCACTGTTAGTTCGTTAAATGCGAATATTCCTGATAATGAAGGCGTTAGTCGTCGTTTGTTAGTTGAAACAACTAAAATAGAAGGCTTTAATTAAAAAAAACATCCGTTTACCTTAAAATGGTGCAATGAACACATAAGGAAAAGCCTTTCTTCCGAATTGCACAGACTACATAACTCCTATACTATCATCCCTTCAACGGACCTTCACTCACCCTCAGTAATTATAATCTCTTCGAATCCATCCAACGACTCGGTCTTCAATCCCTTTGGGATTAGCCTCGGTAATCACCCCCATCCTAAGCAAAGAATCGGCTACTTTTCATCCCCTCGGTTCATCCCGGACAACGGCCCTCGGTGAAGCAATCAAATTACATCCGCACTCACATTATACACCACTAATATCATTAGTCGCTATTTTCCAGAAGAAAAACGATTTTCTCACCCATTACGACATTAAAAATAGTTAAGAAAGAAATGCGTCGGCAGAAGGACTTTTTGGCGATGATTTTTCTTCGAAAGGGAGCGTCGATGCATTGTTTCAATGAGGTTTTCCTCGGAAAAGCCAACAAAGCTCATTTCTCAATTCTCCATTACCAAATTAAAAGCTGAAAGAGGAGGGATGCAAGCTGAGATAAAAACTGTTTCGCGGTAATCACCGACAAATACCGGTTATTATGGAGTCCGAATGCATGGAGATGGCAACTTTTTGCCAGACTCACTTTTATCAGTGTCTGTGTAATTGTTGGCCTGAGCTGGAATGAAATTTGGCGATGAAGAAGGCAAATTACCATTCCTCCCTCGTCGTTAACCATTTACGGCAAGAAATTGTTTTTCCTGTCTGACATTTTCTCTTTCAACTTTTTAAAATTCACTACTTTTGTTTGTGGAGATCATTTCTCTTGTGCACATCTGCGCCGCACATCTTTTTCGTCTTTCTTTCTCCTTCTGCTTATTTATTTTCCCGGATTCTCTCCTCTCCTATTAATTTTTCTTTTTCTCCGGATTTTACGTACTTCTCTGCTTTTTCATTAACTCTTTGAGTGAGATAAAGTATATCTACGCGTAGATTAATTATTAATTAGGCCTTATTAGAATACTAAAACTGATAATTCTGTGTTATTTTACTTTATTATATTGAAATAACACTTCCCACGAAGAAGGCTCTCACATCACTGTTTATTGTATCCGTTTTTCAACAAATGAGCCGTTCACTTTTTTTCGTTAAATATACAGATCATAGAGGATAATTAAGGCAAAAATAAAATGGAGAATCAATGACTCCCATTGCAAACACACGAAGTTTGTTTAATATAACTTTCCTATGGCCTTAGAAAGTGACCCTTCATTTTTTTCGCTTATGGTTGCGGAAGGCGTTTGTGACCGAAATTTCATTCAATAGCTGCAAAAAACTTAATTCGGACATTTTCACATGCAAATGACAATGTTAAACAGAGTAGAAAAAATAACAATTATCCATTCATCTCCATGCGATTCCTAAGTACCATCGACTCTTGTCGGGAGTTTTTAACAGTCACCAAACCACAGGCTCACCCCTCTCTTAACGGGAAAAATAATTTCGTAATCATTATCATAACGACCTTGACGAATTAATACACCTGGTTTAATGACAAATTCGATTGGAAAGTAGCTCTCTCTGATTCCGATTCCAAAAAGTCATTAAATTTAAAGTCCAGTTTATTTATTCTTCCTCCTCTTTTATGAGGAAATGTTTCAGTATTTCAGCTCCACCCCTAAGTGAAAAAAAATTTTTTCAAATCCTCTTCCACTCAAGTTTTCTTTTTTTATCCTCACTTCTCTATCCACTTTGTAATTACTTTTATTTAGTTGAGTATTTCTCGAGGGAATTCAGGGAACGGTTGCCCAGTTGATTGATGGCACGCACATTCCTCCCCGCTCTGTTTCTACGAACTGCCCCTAATTTCGTCTTCTTTTATTCCCCGAGCATAACTGATTGTACAAACCCCAATGCGAGTTAAAATAAGGAATCGCATGAAACACGAAGAATGTGCATAACGAGCGAACTCGTCTTAATTACCTTTCACTGTCATAGTAACAATGAAATACGGCAGTGGCTCTAAACCAAAATAAGTAAAAACAAGAGCAGAGTTCAGAAATCTTCTCTCCATTAAGAAATTTTACTTTCGGGCAAAAGTGCATGTTGACTTGAAAGCCGGTTTTCCCGATCCAGCTGAATGTGTTGATGAGTTAACACGAGTAGATAGTTACCGGGTAGTGGCTTCATTCGGGTGTAAGGCATTCTTCCTCTTCCTCTTTCTCTGGTGGGAGAAACCGGATGAGGGCCGAGAGTCTTTTTCAAACATTCGGAAATATTTTGATTTAGTCCGAATTGATTGGCAGGGACAGAACGTTTAGGTATGCAACGCGAATGTGGTGTTTGAGTGGTTATGTTTGACTTTGTGCGGAGACTCAAATTAGTTCGAAACAGTTTTGTCACGCACATCTTTCACATCCAAAACAACGCCGGGATATCATTGGGGAGACCAATTTTCGAAATTCAATAAAAGCCTAAGCACTACTTTTATTCGTTACGATTTTTAACCAAAAGGCCTAACCCAAAAACCGACTGAGAGGGATTTTAAATCCTATTTTCCATTGTATCTATTAGGAGAACTCGAAAGTTAGAAAATTTTCAGTTTCGAAATGAACTATCCGGCGGCCTTTTGAATTTGAGAAATACCGCAGACGGCTGACTTTTAAAAAAGAAACAATTTAAGTTTTTTTTTTAAAAAAAAAACCGGTCTGTAATTGTTTTCAAACTTTAACCCTTTACCCTGTTAATTAAAACAAAGTTTTTCCCTAATAACCTCAAGCATCTCAAATAAATTGGGTTTAAGTTATAATCAAACCGGGAATAAAATCTAATTTTATTTTTTTTTTATAGGCTGCGGCAAAAATGGTTTTAAGCAACTTATCAAAGGTAAGTATTAATAATTTCCTATTAAAAAATTAATTGCACCTTAATTATTTTTAAATTGAACTTTACGATTGGGAGTTTACTTACATGAAAAAGCTTTCTTTCGCCTCGCAAAATAAACTATGGTTTTATTGATACCAACTTTAATCTGTTCGGGAACTTATTTTGATTATAATTACTCAGTGTAAAAGTTCACCAAATGAACGTTAATTAATGCCAGTCAGCAAAAGAGAGGTAATTAGGTAAAGTCGATTTTAAATAAGCTGCTGCCCAATTTTTTTGTTTTGAAAGTTAAATGCACTCCAAAATATCAGGCAAAAGTCGAAAAAATAATTTTTTTCATTGCAATTTATCTTAGTCAAAAGTAACGTTTCTAAATTTTCAGCTCAACATTTTTATCCTCATCATTTTATCAGCGCAACCATTAGCAGAAACAGCCATTAACCACTTAGCAAATACAATGGGAGGCGCAAAGGAAATATTTCTTCGGGAAATTCCCCAAGCGTATTATATACCCTATCAAAAATACATTTCCCTATCGGGGCAAAAGTATATTTCTCCACCGGAAAATAAAATCCCAATCACCGAAACCTCCACCGATAAATCGATTCCCTCGCACCCCTACAGGGTAGCAATCGATACTTCACAGACAGTGAAACCCACACCGAGTCCCAGTAAGTATATTTCGATAAATTTCAGTATCGTTTGAGTAGAACTAAAACTATACATTTCTCCAGGTACTCAAGTCAACTACCCGTATTTGTACACTCTGGCTGAGACGCAGACACCGGTGACCGGATATCCAACGGTATCCAGTACTGCAAGATACCCAAGTGACCTTTACGAGGTGAGAATGAGGGGAGGAAAGTGCGGGAAAACTTTGACCACGACTGTGATTTTTTCGAAAAGGTCAAAAAGCTCCCCTTAGGCGCGGTTCTTTCGCCCTTTGTATTTTACTCCACACGCACGTTTTCAAAACAAGCATTTTGTTCAATGCTGACCCGCAAGCAATCGCATTATGGTTCGCGAATCTGCCCGGAGCGTTCACAAGGACCCCGAGTTAATTAGGTTTCGGAGGGAAGCTTAATCACACCACAATTATGCTACGCATGCATTAACGCATTCACATTCGAGCCTTTGAAAATGAATATTTTCCAAATTCGAATAAACGGAAAGAAAAAAGCTTTTGAGGAGTTTTCCGCACTTTCCTTTGAATCTTCAAACTCCAAATCTCTTTCGCGGGTGAATAAATCGGGAGATTTTTAAACAAATGCGCCAGAAGGATGCAAAATGCATTATTCAGCAGATAATTTGGATCAAATTTTGTTGACACAATGAGGCAATTCAATGAGACATGATTTCGCTTTCACATGTATTACTATGACACTTTGCCTTTCCTCCGAATTGAAGCGAATGATCACTTTCTATTTCGCCCATCTTTATACCGGTAAACTTTTAATTTGTTACCGGAGATATTCTCCGTTGCGAATTTAATGACATAACGAGTTTTACTATCCCGCGGTCCGTCCTCGGTGCAAATGGCTGATGAGCAATTAAATGGAAACCGAACGTGAACGTGAAAGCGGTAGGCTAAACACCGGGGTCGCCTGCCACTTGTTTATTATGGGAATATCGTTAAATTGTAGCATTACAGACCGTTTGGGAACATTGGTTTTCACTTTTAATTATTATCCTCTCTCGCGGAGCTTTGATTTGTTATTAATGTGATTACTTCCTACCGCTCTTTCAGTAATATTTTCCTTTGAATTTCCACGAATTTTTATTTAGTATTACGGAAAGAAGACAATGCTGAAAAACGAGTCATTAATTATTTCAGATCATTACATATTTTTGAAAAGTTGTTTTCGAAGACTAATCAATTGTTTTCTTTACGAAAAACCTATATTTTATTATTTCAATGTGACTGAGTTTTGAGCTTAAAGCTTTTGGTTTTTGATGCTTCTGGAAAACGATTCGCTAAATTTACTTGAAAAAAAACTGCTTCATTATTTTAGTGATTACTGTTGGAGATTGTAATACAAACGGCAATAATCCTATTTTTATGACACCATTTTAAACTGAACCAGGTGGTGCGCTCAGCAATCATTTCCTAATGCTCAGCGAACTGATCGATACGTCTTTAACCGTAAAACGTATAATTTTCATGCTTTACTATTTTATTAAAATTACACACCCCCCGTTGATTGAAATAAATCTAAATAAAAATTACAGCGAATTATAAATATCAGCTCCTAACAATTACTCGTTAAAAAAGGAGGGGTGCAATCTTTCTTCACGATATTAAATCTATTATTTTACTTTTTAGGAAGTGCCAAAAAAGTACCAGTACGGTTACAGGGTGACTAACCCTCACACGGGGGCGGAATTCGGGCATTCCGAAGTCAACGATGGGATCTCAGCCAGAGGGTATTACCACGTCCTTCTACCTGACGGGCGACTCCAAAATGTCAAATATTGGGCCGGGCCTTCCGGATATCACGCGACTATTACATATGAAAATCAATATTAGAAACCCAATTGTGAATTTTAGGAATGAGTACCTGAAGAACCAAATAAATTAACTAGTTGAAACTTCATTTAATAAAATTTACCGAACCTTCATTTTAATGGGGTGATGTAAAAACCGATGGTTTTATAAAAAAGGAAGAAATGACCAAAGTAACCACCCGAAAAATTTGATTTTGGTGATTTACCTTCAGTGATCTCGATCCACGGTTTTCTCGTAGAAGTGAGGAGCTAACTCTTCCAGCCATTGCGGCTGAACGACTGTTACGTTTTTTATGTAGGTTTTGTTAGTATGAGTAACATCGCAGAATAACACCCTGGAAAAGAGTCACCAATGTAATTTATTTTCAATACTCCCATTCGTGACATTTCCCTACCATTTGGACTGCTCCAGAGTATACAGAACAGAATTGGGGTGAATGTACAGATCCTGATTTCCCCTAATCGATTTATACACCCCAGAGTGATGCAAATAGGCAGCATTTTGAAACAATCCAGAAGTAATGGCTCTGAGAACAGGTTCTTCATTTCCTGCAAAAAACCAATCACTTCGCTAAACTCAATTTCATTAAAAATACGATGAAAGGAAGCGAGAAAGTCCACTCACCACAAGCGGAAACAATCGGAATGTTAAAATTATTCAAAAACTTCTTCATCTGCGTTCTGATTTCCGTTACTCTTTTCAGTCCTCTGTAATTGAGAAAGTATCTGCTGCACCAATCCTTTCTACAGCCGTACTTTTCAAAAGCGATATACACATTGAGTAACGTGAGTAAGTCTCCTTCGGTGACGTGAAACTCTCTTTGAGCGATTCTGGCTTTGATTGCTGCTGATCCTCCGCCGGGTTTTATGAAAATCGTTTGCACTTGGAGGGAGGCGAGTATTGTCAGAATTTCTTCGGAGCATCCAAACTCACCTTTGAACAAAAAATCTCCAGTTATTACACCTTCATAACCATAATAAACAACCGAGTGTACCTGACGCCAAAAGCATTTTGGAGTACAAAGGATGAATGGGCATTTCGGCCATTTTCGCTCCCAAATGTTGAGTCAGTTCTCCTTCTTCGTCTATCGCATCCAGAGCAAATAACAACTGCAGTCCCGATGAGAGGTTTCTCGCGGGAGGTGGACATGGAAAATTGAATCTCAAAACATTATGAATACCGAGAGCTTTTAGTTGCAAGACAGCCATGGAGAGTTCCGTTCTCTGCATTTCACAAGGAGTCGCCTCAGTGAATTTCTCATAATCGGATTCTCTGTAAAATCGACATTCTCCATTCACGATAACATATACTGTAAAAATCCACTCTCAAAAGCGGAACACTAATGTAATTACCTATATAATCGATAAACTTTTCCTCTGCGTTCTCTCCCAGCACGTCCGGCTCTTTGCTCTGCAGCTGATTTGGACGTGGGAACGACAACGAGTGAATCTGTCCCCGTTTCGTGTTTAAACCAGCGGAGCTTTACAAACCCACAGTCTATCACATACACTATTCCGGGGATAGTGACCGAAGTCTCGGCGATATTGGTGGCAATTACGACCTTCCGCTCATTTCGGTCGACAGGTCTAAACACCTTCAGTTGATCGGAATAGGGCAGAGAACCGTGCATTGGAAGAACAACCAGTTTCACTGTATAAAAACAATTATTATTTTCTTACAACCATTTCTACGAACATCTCTCATTAGAAGAAAATATATCTCACAGCCATCTTTTCCTCTGGAGTCTGAATATTCCGATAATATTGACACAGCTTTTTCAACTTCTTCCTGCCCTGTTAGAAAGGCAAGTATATCCCCACGAATTTCCTGGTTGTGTATTTTCAAAGCGGTATCGACAACTCCCTGAATAAAATCCGGGACCGGCTCTGAAAATTAACTTAAGGATAAATACAACTGCGTTTGAATAGAAAATTCCGAGCTTTTTTTCCATGACAATAATCGTACCCTGTAAGTAATAAATGTCAACGGAGTACATGTTTCCGGTGACGCTGATTATCGCGGACGTATCCTTTTCTTTGTCCTTGGTGCGATTGAAATTAAAAAAATACTGCAGTTCGTCAGCGTCGACTGTAGCTGACGCGACAACCAATCGGAGTTTTGGATTTTTCTTCAAAATTTTTTTCATCAGACCCATAATTATATCCGTGCTGAGTGTCCGTTCGTGAACTTCGTCCAAAATGACGACGCTGTAATGCCTGAGTAATGGATCCGCCATCATTTCCCTTATGAGTATACCTTCCGTCATATACTTGATTTTGGTCACATCGGGAGTGGAACAATCGTCGAAACGAATGCAGTACCTGAAGAAAATATGGCGGTTGTTAAGGAATTTTCAGGTGGATTTAGGAGAAGATGGAAATCGTACCCTACGAGATCTCCTAAAGCGGAACCTTTTTCTTCGGCCACTCTTGAGGCCAATGTTGTTGCGGCGACTCTTCGTGGTTCTGTTATTCCTATTGCTTTCCCCTTTTCCTGAGTCCATCCTGCTTCGAATAGATACTAAAAGAAAAATTAATAAATAAAATAATGAATGGGGATTTATAAAATTTAAAACTTCACGTCTAAAGATAAATGCGTTTACAAAACCAATCATCATTCTTGCCCATAAGCGAAAAAACTTTGCTAAAAATTCAAAAAACCCACTCACTAATAACCGTAATTTCGCTGACAACCGCTGATAACCGTCTGGCAAATTTGATTATTTTCTTTCAACCTAATCGTAAATATCTCATTAAGCCCTAATATACACCTAATTACGCTCTAATAACACCTTTTAGTTATCTTAAGCTCGGAACGGTATTTTATAAGGCTTAACTTTCTTTGGACTGTTTGCTTATCCGTTACAAACACGCTAATTAATTTTAACCTTATAGAAATTCAACTCAGCATTCTAAACGGCATAATGGCGGCATTCATTGCTACTTATAATGCAAATTACAATTCCGCTATTGAGACTTTCCTTATTTTTCTTTGTAAAAAGAAACATTTTATAGATTACTTTTTCCTTTTTTAAAACCTTTTAAACATTCACATTTATTTCAGTCTTAATAAAAATGTTTAACAGTAGATTTTGGTTTGTTAATTACAAATTAAAATTGGTGTTTTTTTTGTACTTTCGATTGATAGATTTCGAAGGTAAATTATTAGGGATGAGGATTTTGGATAAAGGGAAACAATAAATAGCTTACGCTTCTTCTAATAGGTTCAAACAGGAACGAATTAACGTGAAAAATAGATTTATTTTTATTTATTTTTGTTTTTTTTTTCTGTGCAAAATTTTTCTTAACCCTTTACTGATTAATAACAAAAATTTTACTGAAGATTACACAAATAAATGAATGAACGTTCTGCTCACCAAACTTTACTTTTTAGTAATACCCAAATTAATAATATACGACTATAAATTGAAGATTATGTTTCGGAAAAACAAAAAGTCCAACCAAAAATTGCCCTTCGACATTTTAAATCCACACAATTCCTGTGAAATTTAATTAACTCAAAATTAATTAATTGATATTTAGATATCAAAATCTCTCCGTAAGAGCAGATTTGAAATACATTGTCCAGTTTTTTTTTTATTTTATAGATTTGACCGTAATATTCTCATTTCTCCTCTCAATTATATTCTATTCGAAAAACCGCGTTTCACCAACACCCATTTTTTTTAGTATATTATGAAAAAATCAATATAAATAATAGAAGTGTCAATCTTCGATGTAAAGTCTTATACATTATTATGATATCATATATACAAGGGTAATTACAAATAAAAAATTACAGGAAACAATAACAATCAAATACAAATTTTAATTTGGCACGAAAACACTAAATAAATTTTTTTTTTTTATAATAATTAAAGGAAACAATAAAGACTCGACAGAAATTAAAATAACAAAACAATGACAAAATCCGAACAGTCTTCCATTGCAAGGTACTGTATGAATATAAGCCCTGTAACTAATGGTCCTCCGCCTCTGCTGTACCACCAAAAGTATTCTCGCAAAGACTGTATTGTATTTTTTGTGTTCGTCTCATTGTATGGCAAGAACCACACCTTATCCTGGCATTTTATATCTCATGATATGACGACTTCGAAACTGCACTTTAAACTGATACTTTCAAAATTAATCCCGAAACGATTTTCTGATCATCTACTGAATATTTTTGATTTTTGTGAGGTCAGCGAATTGAAAATTCATGCGAGAAGAATGGCTCCGATCAAATAACAGTTCGCCTATATTATTATAAATCAGTCATTCCGATACATTTTATAATCCCTTTTCGGTTTGGATATTTTTTCTTATAGTAAACAATAGCGGCAGTTTCCGTAATTAAAAAAAATAAATTTACTAATTTTAGGAAAAGTAATGCCTTTTTAAGATACCTCAACCTTTACAGGTGACTTTTCTTTCTTAGAAAATTATAAACTCCGTTAAATTTTTACCCCAAACGAAATGACTGTAAACCACATTCGAAATAAACATCCAAACCGAACTCAATCCAACCCTTTCACTCATGAATTTAGGAAGAAAAGACTAAAATTTAATGGCTAATCAGTCCAATATAACCCCGAATATTAAACGGCCCTAAAAACATGTAAGTACATGAGTATTACACCTAAATATACAATAACCCGTTGTAACGGAAGAACCCTTTCTTAGGCACATTAGCAAAAAACATTTATATAATAATATTTTTACTATCCCATAAACCTATCGGAAAGCACAAAAAACCAGACTTTGAGAAGGAATAATAATTATTATTTAAATTCTGTAGATGAATCACTTAAATTATTTCTTACAATATGAAACAAGACATGAAGAAATATTATTTGACAATGTTTGGGGTCGTCGGTGTTAAGGTAAATGAGGACAATTTTTGTTCCAAAAGCTAAGAACTTACTCCTAAAAACCAATTACAATCCGTTAATTATCGAATTTAGAGAGTGAATTTATGATCGCTGAAATAATTTTAAAATTACAAAACTTCAAAAGCATTTAACGTAAAACTTTTTCAGATTAGAAACAAATTTCTATTAGTCTCAGAATTCATTGATGGAATCAATTCATACATTTGCATTGTGAATAAAAATGGGCAAATTTTGAATTTTATTGCACTTAAAAAATTATAAAAAGAAACTCCAAACTTTTTTTGCATCACAAAAGTTTATAAAAAATTTCCTAAAAAAAAATCAGTCTTGTGCTTTTAAAATGTGGACAATTGGAGGAAGCGCGGAAAATGTTCGAACTGTCACAACTAAAATTCTAAACTAAATTTCCCACCCCCAAAATCGGGAATTTTTCCACAATTATACAGTGAAATTTTTAAAGACCGGATGATTTCATTGGCAAAAATTTGGGTTTTGGTTCATTATTTTTAAAAACTACTAAAAATTGGTGATAACGCCTCTTAAAATTTTATAAATAAGAGCGAACTTTTTGCATCGCTTTTATAAGAAAGACAGAATGTTGATTTATGTCTGTCAACGCAAAAAATTTCCCGTTCAATTTTTTTTAATTTCCTCAAAGAAAATAACCCAATGATAAAACGCCTATAAAATCACTAAAATCCACCAAATTAATTTGAGAATCATTCTGAACGGTAAAAACGAGTGAAATGAAATAACAGGCTCTGCATTTGGCTTATTTGGCTTATTATAACATCCTCTGCAACTGCTCCCCAGTCACGTGATCACAGCGATATATGAAACGACAGCAAAGGATAGTTCTGAATTACACAGGCCGCGCACACTTGCAGATATGTAATCAAATATTGCAAGCGTGTGAATATCAAAATAACAATTCACTCGTTCGAACATATCTAAATTAGGGAGAAATGAAAAAATGGGAATCAGTCGTATTAATTTTTAGAGAGAAGGACCCGGAATATCTAAAAATGGCTCAACATTATAATAAAAAAATTAAAAATTTAGAATCCTTGCAATGTAACATTCTAATAAGTAAAATGGAAATATCACTCCACTCATTGGACCATTAAAAATAATAATCAAAATAAAAAGGAAAGTTTAGAATTAATTATGAAAAACCATTGAAATCGTGGGCCTGTCAATTGTCAATATGTTTACTTAAGCTCCACAACCATGATTCTTACGAAATAATAATATAACAAAAATATTCTGTCATTAGACTTACAAAACTACAACAGTTAAAAGTAAATGAAAAAAATACAACCAAACCTAAACCGTCGCCAACTTAATATCACTCTTTTTTTTTGAGCAAACGTGAATGAAACTAATTTGAATGCAACAATTAAAATAACATAAATTATATTTTACGCTTAAATATTAAATAAATTCATATAAAAATATGTGATTTAGGCAAATTAAAATCCCCAAATTTAATCATTTGAAGGACAATTGTTTACTTGGAAACCCTTGGCTAAAATGCAGAGGTTCTTGCACCCACTCGAGTAGCGAGTCGACGCTTCTAAGCGATATCATTTTATCAGAAAGACGTGCTGTTATGATAAAACAAAACATTTCCATAAATGAATTCCTCGACTAGCAGTAGGTGCATTTCGCTCAGACAAATAATGGCCAACAGCACGACAAAACCGATGTACATAATATTTTTAAGAAGTTCCCAAATTTTATCGTACGCCACGGCTGCGAGTATGACGTGCAAATAGGAGTGAACGTTAAAACATCTCCAGAGAAAGGCAATGAAAAGGAAATAGTTCGAACGGAAAATTTCGATTTCCTTCTGTTCGATCACGTGGGAAACTTTTGGTCTTTCGAGTAAATCCTGATAAAGGGCAATGTAGCGATTCCAGGCCGTCGACGACAGCATGAGCTGAGCCACGACGCAGCCCAATGTCTGCCACAATCTTTTATTCAGCAGTTTTTTCCTGTACGCCTCTGAAAAATCAGCTTTGTCTATGACAGCTGTCTGGAGCGGCAGATAGTCTCGTCTTGAGGGATTGTTTTTGAGAAAAATAAGCAATCCTATCATCAGGAATGTGATGCCCAGTGTATCGCAAACCCCGTCGATTATGTAGCCGGTGGAGCCGACCTCGGAGCCTTCCCCGTGGATGTGTCTCCGAGTTCTGGCCACGTGGCCATCCAATCCGTCTAACATTGTTCTAATTTCAAAGAGAACGACTCCGATTCTTCTGCTGGAAAGAATATGACTAGAAATGCATTTTCCCGATATGGCAGCGACGAAGACATGGAAAAAGCTGATCATGTTCGGCGTTATCAAAGTGAAGTCACTAATACGAAATACTGTATCAAAAATACTAATAAACGGACTTATAATATACAGATTAATTTGGTCGAGCATCACCCCTTTGACTGTGATGTAGCAGAGTGGAGAAAAATCGTAACAGTTAGCTGGGTATCCGGTGCTATTGTTCTCTTTTCGCAAAGGATAATCTTTAATGCGGAAGTACAAAGCTACGTCCATAATAACAATATAAGTCGCGAGGACGGTTAATAAGATGTTCCCCAGGGAGACTCCCCGGATGAGGTAACTCGAGTTATCCATCATTTTTTCTAAAAACCTTTTTCACAGACAGTTTCAATTTATGAGTACCGCAACTCAATTAATTTGCACTAATCAATGAAACCGAAAGCAATGAGTCCATATCATAAAGTCAGGGCGAAGTTGATTCCGGCGGATTTTTGGTCACCACGTTTCCTGCTTTCGAAGGCCTTCGAATCTGTTTCAGATGAAAAACTGAAAGCAAAAGTAAGTCCAAAATTATCCGATGGAAATACTTCATTTAAGGAGGCATTTAAAATGAAAAATAGAATGCTTTCAATTCACATGAGTCGATCTTAGAGGCAAATAAAAATTGCGTCGGGTACTCTCAATTCCACCAATAAATTCATTACCAAATGAACAAAAGCTTTTTCGCTTTAAAAAGTACAAATTTTTTTAAAAAAAACCATCAACGCTAATTGTCATAAACAACTCCAAAAAGCAAAAGATAAAATTATGTACAATCGTCATTTTTTTGTAATTATCAAAAGACCCTTTGAAAATTATTTTGTGTATTTGCAGTTTTAATTGACACACAATTTTGTATATTTATTTATTATATTTTTATTTTTTTTATTAATGTATTGATTTTTTGTTTAAAATATTTCTCAGAACCCATTTTTTAATTACTAAAAGTTAGACTCGCAAAACCGAATTTTTAATAAGTATTTTCGGACCTTTACTGTATTATAATTTGTAATTATTAAGTCGTAAAAATAAACTACAACTTCACCCATTTTTTTATTAAAACAGGAAGTTGGGAAATCGTTAGGTTTTGTATTGAGATAATTCAGAACAATCGAAAATTCAATTAAAACAAAAACAAAATATTAAAAAATCTCAAATACGCGTCTACTTGACGCTTAATAATTATTTTTCGATTTTAATTCGAAACTTAATATCTTTGTGATAAGATTAAATGCGATAAGAATGAGTTTTCCAGTCATTCATTTGTGCTCATGTTGATTCCTTGAAGTTGAAGTCAGAACTCTCGCAGAATTGTAATGAACTCTCCTCTTTTGAATAGAGTATCAATTGAAAACCACAACAATTAAAAGCTGTGTTTGAATCAAATTTTAAGTGTAAAATTAAACTTACTCAGTGTTAACTGACAAGCTTTCCTGAATGGCGACTTTCTGAAAATCGCCGAGAATTTTCACACTCAATTAGGTGCTTATTTAACTGGTGCATTAAATAAGCACTTAATTATCAATTTCCAAGAAAAGATAGTCCTCCAGACACAACTTCAGGAAATCAAGGCTGATGATAAGGTTGAAATTAATTAACAACGTCAACTATGAATACTTAAGTGGAACAGAAGGGCAGAATCAACTTTTCGTCAAACAAATTAAAAGAAAGTATTCACCGAAACACTTTGAAAACCAAAATTCATACAAAACCAATAGAGACTTTACTAAAAATTTCACATACAAACGCATAAATTCCTGCCTTTACAATTGCCGCTTAAAAATTAATTATGTTTCAAAATAAACAACAGGAAATGAATGACGTCACTTGTCAATGTAATACACATACTATGAGTAATTCGTTTACAATACACAATTTGATAACCCCCAAAGATAGATAATAAAGTACAAATAAGCAATATGCAGCCCTGCCAAAATCTTCAAAATTAACAGAAAAGAGAGGCCTCACAAGACCTACTTTCAATCTCAATAGCAATGATTTATACTGAACAAAAGAATCTTTTTCTCTCTCTATTCAGAAACAAAAATATTACAAGTAACCGGTAAATAATTAAATAAAAGAAGAAGAAGTAATTAAGCTTTATTCAAGTAATCTTAAAGTAACATTGAAAACAGTTTTTTTAAATTCACTATTAGCTCAAGGAGACTGGTTTTGTCTAAAATGATTATCCTTTGCTATGAAAAAATATTTATTTAAATGACCTTTGGTTGTGATTCCTTAAAGTAAAACCTTGGTCAGGAAAATTTATAAATTAGGACCTCAACATGACTTTCTTTAAGCATGGAAATTCATTCTGAAGGGTTTTGATGCATTCCAAAAGGAGGGAAGAAAACCAGTGGGGGAATTTCGATATTTGTGACTGAAAACTATTGTGACTATGTACCTTGATTAAAATCTTTAAAAACAGTTAAATAAAATTTAAGGAATATATCAAACTGATTACAAAATGCACAAAGGAACTATTTAAGAGCTTTTGAATTTAATTTTCTTTCAAAGTTAATGTGGTCCAAGATCGTTTGAAGACATTTAGAAAACCAAATATTAAAACTAAAAAATACAGGTAAGACCTCACAAAAATGCCTCATTTCCAAATTTAGACATTCAGTATTATTTCCTACCAAGTACTTTCTATCCACTCAATTCTTGCTGTATTTCTTTTTAAGACCTATTTTAGCTACGCCAAATATACACTATAGTTTTACATTGAAATTATTAAAGTCTAATGAAATTGCTAAAGCATTTTATAAGAAAATAAATTATTAATCATAAAATTTAAATGTAATTTTTTGTAAAAAATTGACTAATATATATTATTATAATGTTAAAAAAAACTGAAACTCGCTAAACTATTAGTTTTAAATATTCAATGCAAACAGCAGTAATTACTTAATTTTAACCTAATTTTTTATACTTTAAATGAATATGAATTACATTTTCCATAAATACACAACTGTATCTCTTTTCATTTCAAAGTTTTTTACTTATCACTCCATTATCAATGATCATAAAATTTAAACTCAACAAATGAGATCATTTAATTCCAACATTGACATATATTCTGTGCTATTAGTAAAACTGTATTGACCACTCACCTGTGGAAGTTGAGTGCTTTTTCCACAACCAGTTTCTCCAATTAATACTAAAACTTGATATTTTTCCAGCAAATACAAAATATGATTTCTTGTTTTAAAAATAGGAAGCCTTTGTCGCTGTTGTTCATATGACAATGACACATTGGGATTATAGACAAAAGTAGTTGAAGAACTTGGGTCAATATCTACAATATCCTCTTTAAATCCCGCATAAGAATCACCTGTAAATTTATTAAAGAATTTTTAATTTGTGACTTATCAGGGCGTTACTAATTCATTAACTGCAGTTAAAGCTTGAAAGAATCCAATGCCTAATGATAATTTAAAAAGCAATATTCAACGTAAGTTCATACCTGGCTTTTTAAAATTTAATTTGGAACTCGATGGACGCATGACACTATAAAGCTAACATTAATGGGTACTCATCAATTTTAATAAATATGTGGCAACGGTTTTTAAAGGTTTTTAAACTGATTGAGAAAATTTGACGATTAAATTATGGCCTGTAAAATTACATTTTAAAAGATCCAGACTCTCAAATATTTCTTTCAATTAATTGATGGGTAATTTTTTTTACCAATGAGCGCAGAATGAGAGCATATAAAAACACTTATATTAAAATTTATGCACTACACTCTACTCCACATGAGGAGCCATTTTGTAAACTGAAGGCACAAAATGTTGGCTTTGAGATGCAATACCGAACGTTTAGAAGGCTGTGCTTTTCTCTTGAAGATGACCGTTGGACTTACGCGTTTTTAAACGGTTTTATTTAATTTTTAATGCAATTCAACAGCAGTTTTATTACTTTTAGTTACTCATGCAGTAGGATTAAGTGACGAAATAATACACTTATTTCACAAAAATACTTAAACTGATTTTTAAAGTTTTGGTTAATGTCTTTTTTGAAGGTCCAAAAATTTCATTTTTTTAAACAGAGTTTAAGGCTATAGCTATGTTTGCTAAACAAACTATTCTTGGTAATCTATACACATTTAAAATAGAAATTAAAATAAAAAGATCAGTTTTATTTCTACATCTGAATTTGTTCGTTTGGTTATTCTTTATCATTTCTACAAAGCAGTTTCTCTTTGCTCTTTTTATGTTTTTGAAACACACAAAATTATTTGGGATGTTTTAATTCATTTTTAAGAATAAAAAATAATTAGAATTCATTACGAATTATGACAGTATACATAACATAGGTTATGTATGTTACCTGTCCGACTTAGCAGTTTGTTTAATAAAGTTTGCTCCGAGTAAATCACGAATAAAAATAAGAAAGGGCCCGACACGATTGCCTTTGTCTAATCCAATGATTTTCTTTAAATCACATAAAAATTAATATTACTATAATACGGAAATAAAAAGGATATTTTCATTACATCGTGATCAAATAATTTAAGTTCGAACTAATTTCGTGAGGCTCGAAACTCGTTTTTTTACTTGCTTTGCTCTGTTTTCACGATTCATTCCTATTAATTTCCCAAATGGTGCAATATTTGTGAGAAAAAATCAATATGTTTGGGAGTTTTAGGGGAAAAATGAGTGAAATAACAAAAAACTCGTTTAAAAGTGATTCTGGTTTTAAAAAAGCAATTTCAAATTACGTAACCAGATGGAAAATAAGGATGGAACGATCACATATATTCGAAAAAGCTCAGTCTGATTAATGCGAATAAATTCATTGAAAATTAATAAAAATAATTAAAAGTTAATTAAAGTTATATATATAAAGTTAATCAAAGTTAATTAAATAAATAATTAAAAGTTAATAAATAAATTAATTAAATAATTAAAAATAATTAAAGTTATTAAAATAATAAAGTAAACAAATAGTTTGTAAACTTCCTGTAGAGGCTATGGACTTTTAATTTTCCGTTATATCTACAAAAGGACAACTGGAGGAACTGCTCAAAGCGATACTTAAACGCCCTTGCACAAGGAAGAACTCACAGAACTCATACAGAAGTGTCCATCTCTGGGATGCAAAGTTCAGAAGTCAACAACGCCCTTTGAATTGTTGCACATGTATAACAATAATAGGTAGGAGGCATGATATTATTACCATAATGCAAACAAAGGAAAGCTTAGGTGGATACTTTGGGATTTTACCTTGCCTAATTAATAAAAAATAAATTTGTAATTGCACCTTCGCAAAAATTTGTGCTTTTTTTTCCCTAGGCAGATGGAGAGGCGGACAGGAGGAAGGTCTTTATTACCTCTTGTGGGCTTCTGAGGAATTCGATTCATTGTCCCGATTTAAAAGGGACAAATTGCTATTGAGGTATGTGTAATATGCCTATTATTTCAAAATTTTATTTGGCACTCTATACTGTGGGCAGAAACTTTTCAGTTATCTTTAATTCCTGACCTCCTTGATATCATTTACGAAGTCGAGATATGGTTAAGACTCCCAAAAATGCATACGAAAGCAAAACAAAAAAAAAACAACAATTAGATTTTAACTCCGTCCTTCGGTGTTACCGCAAGAATGCCTCTTTTGGTAATTTGCAAGTCAGACACTCTTGACTTACCTTGACCGAGGTTTTCAGAATTACAGTATTTCTGTGTACTTATAAAAATCATAGTCTAATTTTATGTTTTCGAGAGAATTCTAAATATCTGTTTCGTATAACTTATTCCCCTTTTTTTTATCAAAATCAAACTGATGTTAAAATTATTTAATAACAAAGAAATTTTGTCTCGTGAGTGCTCGTCCTTATTCACAAAGGCTAAAAAATCAAATTAAAATTCCCCAAGTTATGAAATCGGTAGATGGCAATTTCGATAAGTTTTGGGAAAAATTAACCTCAGGTTTTTAAGTATAGTTCACCGTGAAAATGTTAGTAGTGTTGCGACATAACCTGTCGAATTGAAAAGTCCGATTGTAATAATGGACGTGAGCACCGGCTGTTCTTAAACCGATAATACAAAAGGTTAATGAGATATTAATCGGTTCTCCACCGCGAAACCAATAATTGTGATAATGAAAGCATAACATGTCATCATTCTCTCGGTTTTGCACTGCATATTAAGGTTTGGAACAGAATAAAAAACCGGTGATTTGCGTAATTTAATTAAGCATTTTGTTAGAAATTTATTTCTCGAGGTCATTATCAGTTTCTTCGGATTCTTCAGCTCAAACACTGGGAGCACTTTTATTAACTTTTTCGTTGACTGTATTTCGAAATCTTTTTAAAAGTATTTTAATTTATTCGGTGTGCACAAAAATAGATTAATGATGATCTGAATTAAGGGCATCTCAACATGGTGGATGATTATCGCCTCTTGACTCTTAATATGAGGGCTCATCAAACGGTGTATTATATTGAAAATCCTTATATGTGCTAATTTATCATTTAGAATAATTCACGGGGGAGGCACAACTCACTTCTGATATAAAACTTCAAAGGTCAGTTTTTAGTACTGATTCAAGAACTCGGACAATTCACGGCTCAAGGAGAGGTATTTCTTTTGGGTTTCCTCTCATCTTTTCACTGCAAGCGGAGAAGCACAATAGAGTTTTGAATTTGGTACCGCCCATTTGAACTTAAAAATTATTTTATAATTGTTCTCCTGGGTTAGAAGCAAAATTTTAAATTCTTTACAATGAAAATATAACATGTAATATAATAATTTACCCCTATCTTGCCCGAGAGCATTAAGGGAGTATAAGCAACACTCAAAACAAAGTTATAAATTAGGCACAGATCCAAAGATAACCAGTTATAACTTTTAAAGTAAATAAAATATGCAAAATTAACAAATTAAACATGAAATTATAAGTTACATAAACAAAACATTAAATAACATAGATTAAATAAAATATAGGCAGTCAATAAATAAAATATAAAATTATAAGTTAAATGACTAAAACATTAGATAACATAGATTAAATAAATCTCATAATAAAAATTAAATAAAATCTTAACAGTCAATAAGTTAAATATAAATTTAAAAGCTAAATAAACCTAACGTTAAATAACATAAATTAAATAAATAACATCACATAAATTAAATAAAAAACATAACATACTTTTTAATGAAAATCTAAAATTTTTCAAGTGATCTTGCATTGTATATATATTACTTTACAAGTGCTTGAAAAACATTTATAAGCAAACAAACGTATATTAATAATAAAATCTCATTAGTTTATTCATTTATATATCGAAAACAAGAAATTTTTATAAATATTACAAACCGTAATTGGTTGTGGTGTGATATTTTGTAAAACAATATCCAAGATGCATCCAGGTGAAATACTACATGAAAATACAGGAAACTGAAGGAAAAGAACTACAAAAAAGATGTTTAGAAGAGCTCCAAAGAGAAATAGAAAGGAAGATAGAGCAGCTGCATATAACGGAGGTGAATATAAAGAGCATAAAAGAGAAAATAAAGGAAAGAGAAGAGGAAGAAATTGAAGATAATCAGAAGAATGGGAAGAAGCAAAAATGGAGAAGAATACACGAAAATGACTGGGAAAAACAAGGTGGAAAGACCCTAAAAACAGTACAGCAGCATAGCTCGAGTGCAAAGGGTTAAAATAGTTCAAAATCTCGAATGAAAAATTCTCACCTGGAGCAAAATTAAGATTAAACCACCACCCCTTAAGTTGAGTTCTTGTTGAGCTGAAAGTCTTAAGGTGGAAGTCCTTGTGCCACTATTTTACTCCCGAGGACATTCTTCCGGTGTGAGACTCTTTTCCAGCAAATGAGGGTGCATCCATTCCAATGCTCCAATCACCGCCTACTCCATTTTTATAATGTAATGAATGCCCTGGAGTTCCACGACCGCGTAACATCTCGTGCTTTAACTTCATCGGGTCATTCAAACCAATAAAAATCGTTGACCCATTTCGAGCAATTTTTTTTTGTTATTTCGAGGATTAGTTGCCAAAATAAAATTCCTAACATTTCTGGCAAGTTCAGAGCGCTCTTTGCTCTAATATCAAGGTTTGAACTTTGATCGGGAAAAGTAAGAGTATCGCAATCGGAACAAAAGAAATTCTTCGGAAACTAATTTCAGCACCCGAATCAAGTGCTCGGCAAACTTTCGTTCGCGTCCTTCTACTCTTTCATTTCAGAAAGACTACGGGCTACTTAATCCTCGGAAAGAAGTTAATCTAGCAATTTTTTTTGCAAAGGGAATTTTTTTATAAGAGCCAACTTAAATGTAATAGGAAATTGAGTTCTTCCACTTTTGATCTCAGCAAAGGAAATACCGCTGACTCCACACTTTTAAGTCAGACGGAGCTTATTTTGTGCTTTGAGACTGAAACGAAATTAACGATTGCAGGAAGTGATACAGAAAATTATTTTACTCCAAAGATATAATCAAAAGTATAAAATATGGGTCACCTCATCAAAAGCGACTCATTTAAAATTTACGCCTCTTCTTAAGTCCGAAAAATGGAAAAGAATCCGCTCAAACGATCCGGACAAAAGTCGCCACCTAAATAACGATGAATATTATTGTGTAAAAGTTCAAATTAACCCTAGAAAGACCGTGGGGTCCGTGCGGACCCCAAAGCGGTTTTTCTTCCGCTGTAGCTCTTTTGTTTGTCATTGTAAAATGTTGAAATTCGGTGACTTTTCCTAACTTTTTTCAGACTTTAACCCGGTGTTTTCAGATTTCCAAAATTCCTTCTAGTTTCCGAGTAAAAAATTACACTCCCGCGAAAGACCGTTGGGGTCCGTCCGGACCCCAGACTATTTCCTATGATTTTCAAGTTCCTACGCTTCTTGGGCGCTCAAATCTCATAGATAATGAATAATGGGTGCCGAATAAATGCAAAAACAGCTCTTCTAGCTTGTTTATCTAAAAAGATTTTAAATTATATAGATAAAGATACAATGTCGAGCATTGTTTTTTGCAAAATGTGTGCCTTACTGTTCTTAAGAGTCATATTTGGCTGAAAAACCCCATGGGTAGTACGGAAGGTAGAAAAAGTAAAAAAGATATTCTAGTTGAACAGTGTGGGATAACTCGCTTCGCAAAAACTAGAATTGTTGATTTACAATCTGCGTTCCTCTTTTTCTTCCGCAATTCATTACTCGAAAAAATTGTTAAATGGACAAACAAAGAGGGGCAATTGCATTACAAACAAAATTGGGTAACTACACTCCTGCAGGAAATAAAGAGACTTTTAGGTGTGTTAATTCTGATTGGGGTCTACAAATCGAAAAATGAAGAGATTAGTCAGCTGTGGAGCCAAATAGATGGCAGACCCATTTTTAGTAAAATAATGGGTCGAAACCGGTTTAAAGAATTATTACGGATTCTTAGATTTGATAATGCCGAAGCTCGCCGAAAACACAGATCTGATAATAAAACTGAGCCTATCGATGACATTTTTCAAGAATGGAATAAATACTTGGGTGAGGGTTATAAACCGGGGTGGTGTCTTACCATTGACGAGCAACTTGTCACTTTTCGTGGACGTTGCCCTTTTAAGCAGTATTTACCTGCCAAACCCGGTAAATATGGTCTAAAATTTTGGGCCCTCTGTGACTCTGAAACAAGCTACTGCTTGAAACTAATGATTTACAAGGGCAGAGAGACGGGGGAAAAACGGGCAGTAAATGTGGGTGAAACGGTGGTGAAAAATCTTGTTTCGGACTATTTAAATACAGGGAGAAATATAACCTGCGATAATTTTTTTACAAGTATCAGACTAGCTCGGTTCTTGCTCACCAAAAATACAACAATTGTGGGCACAATTAGAAAAAACAAGGGCGAACTTCCACCAGAATTCATTAGGGGTAAAAGATCAGTTGGGTCCAGTTTGTTTGGTTTTCAACCTGACGTAACAATTGTTTCTTACTGCTCCAGAAAAAACAAGGCGGTCACTCTTTTGTCTACACATCATCATGATGACAAAGTGGATGAGCAGAAAAAACCAGAAATTGTTTTATCGTATAACGCAACCAAAGGTGGGGTGGATCGCATGGACCAAATGACTAGATGTTATTCGGTAAAAAGAATGACCCGAAGGTGGCCATTGGTTGTGTTTTATAACATGATAGACATAACAGCCCTAAACGCCTATATATTGTGGCTCTCAGTAAATGGTGAAAAGAAACTTCCAAGAAGAAAATTTTTAATAGACTTAGGGAAACAGTTAGCCGACGTCAATTTAGAATTCCAAGAACTTGAGGTTGCTACCACTGCAGATTCTACCACAAAGAAAAGATGCCACATTTGTCCCAGAATTAAAGACAAAAAATGTAAAACTCATTGCTCTCGTTGCAAACTGAATGTCTGTCCTGAACACTCTCAAGTATTTTGTAAAATATGTAGCGAAAAGTTATAAAACAAAAAAATTTTACATGAGTGATTTATCTTACTAATGTTTGTTGCGTTTTTCAATTATTTTATATTCAATAAAAATGCTTATTTTTACATTTTCGACTTTTTATTAATCCTTTAATTCGCCTTCAATAAAAAAATGAAAAAAAACCATCGAGAAAAACAAAGGAACTAGCGCAAAGTCTCTGGGGTCCGCGCGGACCCCAGCGGTCGTTCGCGGGAGTCTGAAATGCCGGTCTTTCCAGGGTT
>JAQIBA010000250.1:0-40888 GCA_028293925.1 Brueelia nebulosa
ATTTTTCACTTTTGGCTTTGGAAATGTCACTCCAACACCTGGAGACAATTTATTGAGTGCGGTTTTCAAGATAAATTAAAATAACCTTTCAAAATGAGTTATTGAATAAGGAGAGGGCGGGGGGAGGGGCGGGGGGGGGTGACAATGCTCATCCCTTCTTCATATTCTTCTTCGGATATGGGGATGAGACCGCCGGAAATTTAGCTTCGGGGAGGGAAGGGGTGGTTTATCTCCTCCCTTTTGAATCGGATGTCGCCAGGTACGAGGTTCCTATCTGCAGGAAGGGAATCCACCCCGAGTTGCGTTTCATCCCCTTTTTCTCTTGCGTTTCTCTGCATTTTCTTTCTATTCAGTCTCTTCTTATTTTCTTTTTCCTCGTCTTCTCCCTTTTTCCATCTACTTTCTGCTCTTTTTTCAATTTAGAATCGAAAGAATTGAGAGGATCGTTCAAAAGGTTTTATATAATTATCTGATACCAAAATCAGTATATATTTATATTATTATGTGTTCATCTTTGGGTGTTTTGTAACAATTCACTCTGACGCTGTCGTCTCTCTGTCCGTCAGGAATCGTCTTCACGTGTTGTCCATTCTCTTTGGCCATGTGGGGAGACAGATGTCCGACGTCTCCCTCCGTGTACACCCCCTCCCTCCCCTCCCACCCCTTCCAACCCCTCCGTAACCTGATCGAGAGAATCCGCCGCAGTGATTTAATTAAGGTTGAGAGAGAAAGGAACCCGATACGGTGTGGGCGAATGGGAGAGGAAGAGAGGGGATGGGAGAGAGAGAGAGGAGAGAGAGAGAGAGAGAGAGATTACGGGAAATGTCATAATGCGTTAGCCGTGAATGATAAATCACAGGGTGGAAGGAACTAAGAAAAATGTCAGTGACGGTTGCTAATTTGGTTAAAAGTCAAACGAATCCTCCGTTTTCACCTCACGAGTGAATCGGGGCTTTAGGCGCGACTCTGCTGACACGACGTTGTCTGCTGATTATCAATTCTAAATGCCCGATCGCATAACCACGAATGAAAACCAAATATACGTCAGCTATTTTCCATTCGAATTTATATAATATTATATATTGTATAAATGTGATGAGCATTATTTTACTATCTCATAAACATTTCAAACTCCGTTTATTAATAATTTATTTATAAATATTTTCTTGAAAAGATGACGTTTACGACAATTTTTTGTGCCAAATATAATTTATTATTTATTTATTATTTTCTTATAATCGTCAGAATATATAATTCTGAGATATTTACTTTGTTTTTATTCTTTATTTATTAATTTTTATCAATGTTCCATTTGATTATTGTATCACCGCAAGACGACTCCGCCCCGCCGCCCCCACCGCCCCCAGGCGCCCGCCCGGCTACGCCCCTGCACCGCCAGATGAACACATGTCATCTGCATCCTCGCCACCTAATTACACGCTCCTTTAGCTACACAACATCATGTGAAACGACTTAGCCGAGGGGACCATCTCAAGACATCCGATCCGAGCGGCAACACAACGCCAACCGCCCCTCTCTTTGTCCTCCCGCAATCGATTTTCGTCGGTGTCTCCGGGGGGCGAGCGTGGGGCGGGGGCGGCTGTTCTCAGCACCTACTTGAGCTCCTCGCCTTCTGTCCTTTCGGGAGCATCCGTAATTACTTTGTTTCTGTTTAGTCATTCTTTGTGCATTTCACGGTGCGTTTGGGTCGTTGGAGGGCGGGTGGGGGCGGGGGGTTGGTTAATTAGGGTCTCTGACAGCTTTGGAAGTTCATTTTCGGCCGAGCTGTTGCCCTTTTGTAATACAATCAATGAATAATATCCCCACCGTTTTTGTCTTTTGTCTATTTATACTTACATATACTATAATAATTAATTGCCACAATGGCCGCCTCTGTTGACCGACAGGAGAACAGTTAGTCAACGCCGACAGAGCGGACAATTAGAATAAATAAACAGCGATGAGGACCTGCGGGTTAATAACGGGGTCCGATGGTGTCGGAGGGGGGCGGGGGGCGGGAGGAGAGCGACTCAACGTGTCGGAGGTCTCAAAACAAAATGGCCGAAGATTCATATTTCCTCATAAACATAAATTACGTGTTTTATGGTTGTTTTAATAGGATGTTGTGTGTGGATGGACTACAATTTGATAATTTATGGTCGCTGAGTTTATGATTATGATTTTGGCTGTCTTATAACCGCGTTCAATCATTATTTCCATACATAATCCATTTAATAACAGTCATTACTGCACGTATTATACTTTGCCTGATTTTCCTATGCATGACTCTAATTTTACTCCCCTCTTCGCCCCCCCCCCCGCCCCCTCAACTTTTATTGGACTTAATTAATTTTGATATTTAAATCAGAGAGTCTGTTATTAAAGATATCGCCTGCAACTGAGATGAATTGAAAGTTTCCCTCCCGAAAATCCGCTGGTCCATCCGCCCCCGGGGGCGCTGGTCCTCGACAGCCCTGCTAAACCGGAAACGCCCGCAGGACATGAACACAAACCGGCGGTGATCAACGTCACCAGCAGGGGCCGTCACTCCCCTGTCAGATGCAACAGCCACCACCCCCGCCCCCGCCCGCCCCCTCCACTCGCCCCTCATCGATCTATCCCCGGTGGCCCACTTCCCGGGCCTCAGCGTCTGGTCGCCCCGACTGCGGAACCCTCCCTTCGCACCCCCGCCCCCTCCCCGCCCCCGCCCCCTCGCCCCTTCATATCTCACGCCAACGTTTTTTCCTTTTATTGTGTTTTTCACTTGATAAAAGGAAAATAAATCATAATCCAAGATTAAAATCCAGGTTGTCATGCAGGAATTGAAACTTTTTATGACGGTTTTCGCATTTGCAGCGTTTTGCCCTTTTTACGACTCGGGGTTGCGTTGGGGGCGGAAGTTATTTCATGGGGTTGCGGGGCGGGGGCGAAGGAGCAGAGTGAAGGGGTTGGACTGGTTTCGGTGCGTTGGCGATGATAGTTTGGGGTGTGGGCGGTTGAGATCGAACAATTTGAAAAGGATCGAAATTCGATTGCTTTTATATAAATATATAATAAAGTATATTTAGTTTGTCTTATCCGTGAGCGTTAAAGGTTTATTTATTTGAGATTTGTTTTTTATTTACTTACTTAAAGTGTATATTTTTATTAAGGGTTTATTTATTTAGAAGTGAAATTTATTTATTTAATTGAAATTTATTTGTTTATTTTGTTTGAACTTGAATTTGTTTATTTGAATTCAATTTGTTTACGGAGTTAATTTGTTGATTCATTTGAAGTTTATTTGTTATTAAAAGTTAATTTTTTATACATTTGAAATTTGTTTGTTTATTAAAAACTCATTTATATATATATTTATATGAATTATATTAGTTTTTTAAAAGTTAATGTAATTGTTTTTATGAATTTTATTTTGTATTTGAGATTTATTTATTTGTTTATACGAAGATTATTGTATAAAAGTATAATTTATTTATTAATTTTTTATTTTTAGTCTATTATTTATTTTTTTTTTTGTTTTTTTTGGAAATAAAATTTGTTGTTAATATGTCGTGAAATTAAAAACTTACAGTTGGCGGAATTCTTTCATTGCACCCTTTGCAACCCTTGACGCGCTCCCTCTTCAACCCCTTCAACTCTTCTTTCTTCTCACCAGTCCTTCCTCCGCCCTGGAATCACCGTTTCACTCCTTAATTGTCAGCCCCGAGGCCCGTCCTGTTCCTCCCGTCACAAACACGCCCCCGCCCCCTTCCGCCCCCCTCGCCCCCTCCTCGCAGCATTTAAACCCAAATTGTGTCTGACAGCTGGAAAAGATTTAAACAGAAAATCCTCAACTCGGGGCTTAAATCAGAAAAAGCCTCGCGTTCTCATCACTTTAAAAATAATTAAATCCCGGATGATATTAAAAACAATCCCCGAGGGGTGGGGGCGGAGGGGGCGGAGGAGGGAGGAAAAGAAAAAAGAAAAATTATATCGTTTGACAGATGACATCCCCTCTCGGATGAGCAGACAAGTAAAAAGAAATTAGCTCGCAGACGATTTAAAAAAGGGAAAGAAAGGAGAAAGGAAATTAGCGTGGAAGATTTCCGGGCGTCGGGGGCGGGGGCGGGGGCGGAGGAAGAAAGAGAGAAGATGACGGTTGGAGCTGACGTCTGGGTAATGGGTTCCCGTAATTTTTCCGGGGCTGGAGGAAGGACAAAAAAAGACAAAAGAGGGTTTCATTAGCAAATGACAGCTTCAATATTTTCTCTTAATTAGGGGAAAATGTGAAAATTATTAAGAAACGGTGAAAAATGGTCGGGCGGGAGGAAGAAAAGGTCGAGAACAAAGGGCGGGACGAGCGGGGGCGGGGGCGGTTTCCTTCGGGGGATGATTTCACTGGAAATTAATTCGTTGGAGGTGACATTAGATGAGTGGGTTCCGCACTCTTTTGAGTGTTCTCCCCTCCTTGACGCCCCCCAGTCTTTTATTTCACTCACCCCCCCACCAAAAACCACATCTCAGTCGCTGTGAATTGTAAAAGTCTACTTTCCTAAAGTCACCACAAATGAACAACCGTCACGGGCTTTGGCGGTGTCATTAAAAGAAAAATTCCGCCCCTGCCGGACACCCCACCTGTCCTCGACCTCTCGAGCGCCCCTAACAAGTCCAGGGATCAGTGGCGGAGCGAGCCGCCCCCTCCCGCCCCCTCTCTCTCGCCGCACGCAATTCCTTCATCATTTCACCTTGATACGATTTTAATCGTCATCAACCGGCGTTTCTCCTTTATTTCCATCGCATGTGATGTAAATTATGATAAAACACCAATTCAGCGTTCCGCCCCCTTCCGCCCAGCCCCTCTCGAACAAATCACCCGCATTAATCATTCCCCCGCCCCGTCGCCCCCATTTTATTTCAGTGTACGGCGCTAATTATTTCCACAAATAATTATTTTTTTATTTAAATAATGTTTTAATTAAAAGAAAAATTTACTTGTACTCCGGTTATTTAATGCACTTTGAGGTTGTTAAACTCGTTAGCGCGGACTCGGATCGGGTTTCAAGGTCAATTAACTCGCCCCCACGCCCCCACGCCCCCCCGCATCCCCTCCTGTCACATTGCTTGCACCGTTCTGCACTGGCTTGCACCCTCTGCCTTAGACAGGTTGTTGGCGGACTTTTGTCTACTGTTTACTCATTCAACACTCCTCACTTATACAAACCGTATATATTTTATAAATTTTTTTTGAAATTGACCAGTAAATAATTGTATAAATTTATGAGTTCATTTTTCGTTGGAAATTCTTTAAATTCGTCATCGGGAAACTTCGGTGGGGGAGGGGAAGGGTGCAAAACGTGCTCGGGTTTTCATATAAAGGGGGTACAAGGGGGCGCGGGGGGTCACCTGACCGGGTTCTCAGTTTATACGGCCACTCACAGGTTAAAGATCTTGGATGAAACCCGGAATGAAAAAATCGGGAGGAAAAGACGACAAATCGTTCGAAGCCCCTTGAATCATGAGTCAAGAGTGGCGGGGGCGAGGGGGTGACAAAAAATGGGTAGAAAAGGGAAAGCCGAGATCTCGAAAGGTCATCTCCGTTTCCCCGACCTCTGACCCGGTCCAAACGATCAAGAAGACCGACTGGACCCCCGCCCAACCTTTCACTCCTTTATTATCTCGATAATCTTCAGGACTCTCTCTCTCTCTCCCCCTTTTGAAATTCAATTTTCTTCCCCCTCTCCTCCCCTCCTCCGGTGCAAGAGGAATTAGACGAGTTCCAAATTGACGTCATCGTCAAAACTCAATTTGTTCAGTTGGAGTAATTACAAAAGCGATTGCATCCCCTCCCCCGGAAACAACCCCTGAAGAAGGTAATGGGGGCGGGAGGGGGTGCAACAAAGCTGCAGCGGGCGCTTCGTTTTTGTGCTCCGGGCTCACCTAATCTGGTTAGTATAAATTCAAAATGGCGGAGGTACAAAATAACCGGAATTGTATTAGAGTGAAATGCAGATGGAGACATGCGTTACAACCCCTAAACCCCTAACAAAGGGATGAAAGCTCTTCTCTTTTAACAGAAGAATCACCTCAGAAAAATATGCAGCAATAATATATTTTATAAAATTTATAAGAAATTATAAGACCACAAAACATAAATTTTAAAATATATGAAATGTTTATACTATTATATTCCAAAAATTAAACCTTCGAGTTTGTATATATTTAAAATATATTTTATTGTTTTTTTTGCGGTATTTATTTGTTTCCTATTGTTTATTTATTCTAAATATATTTTTACTGAAATTTCACAAAGGTAGAAAAAACGAATACGGTGTTTTGGATGCTTCTATCGTGCGCCCCCCCGCCCCTCCCCGGAAGTCTCCATCCCCGGGGGCGGCTCCACATCCCCCTCGCCCCCTCGCCCCCCTACGGCCAACCACAACTCCGCCGACCAGCAACCACTGCTCCTCCAGCTTTTATTGATTTTATCATCGCCCTCGTGAACATAATTGCCGCAAATAATATATTATTAGGGAACATAAGGTGTTGGATGGTAGTCTCTTAATCCATAACGAGGATATCTTACGACACCATCGACCATCTGAATTACAAATTACCGGGCGAGTCTTTTGTTGTTTTCTGGAGAAAGTCTAACGAGCCACCGCCCCCTCCGCTCCCCGCCCCGCCACTTAACCACCTCACCGATTATAATTATTTTCTTGTTGGTGTTCCCTCACCGTGAAATTTTTTCCACGAGTCGCCCCCCTCGCCCCCCGGAGTCGAATCACACCGGAATTCGGTGTCGAGATTTCGTGTCTCCGACTGACATCCCAGGGGGCGGAGGGGCGGCGGGAGGGGCGAAACGTACGACTCATTTGCCGTGGAATTCTCGCGTTCACGTCAAGCTAAATTGCAGAGGCAGACGTTTGAAACGTCGCATGATTTCCACGTCATTTCCAACCCGCTCCCACCCCCGCCCCCGGGCGCCGCCCTCGATAACACCCTGCCGTTCCGTTACAGGTTTAATAAAAACATCACGAGGAGCGCTTGTCAGTCAACTCACCCATGCAAGGCGTTAACGATGGCGTTGCGATAATTATAATTGCTACAAGAGCCGCCCCCGCCCCCGTCTGAGTGTAATGGAAATGTTAATTACGCCGTCTGGGACTTCTGGCCGTCGTCCGCGGTCGATCTCCAGGCTCTCCCAGGGTGGATTCGCCAACCGCCCCCTCCTTCTCGGGGGGCGGTTGGAAGCGGAACGCCGAATATCGCGTTAGGTGTTGAGAGTTATGTTCGTTCGAACGTAGAGAACGCCTTCGCGATTTGAAAGAACGGGTCCGCCCCCCGACGCCCCCGGGGCAGTCTGTCCTTAATTACAACCCGCCATACACTTCGGTATAAATTAGGGCTCATAAATAATGCGTAATTAGTATAAAATTATAGGTGTAAGTGCGGGCTGTGTGTAATAAATACTCAGAGCTCGTAAATAATTTTTTCCTTCGTTTGGATTCTTTGAAACGATTTTCGGTGGCGACCGCCCCCTCCTCTCCTCGAGGGGCGGTGGGGGACTTCCGGTCGCCTGATTCATTTTTTAATCTCAGCCCCCGTGACTTTGCCTTCTGAGACACTAAAAATACAAACGGTCAACCGCCCCCTCGGGATCACTGACGGACAAGTGAAATCTCGAATTAAGTATAATACAGCGTTAAAATTTTCACAACAATTATATATTTTATTTTATTATTATAAATATTTATGGTTTACACCGACGAAATTCCGAATAAAAGTTTTACGATCACTTAGAGTTTGTATAAATACAGTATATGTAATAGTACAATTAATTTTAAGGTAACAAAATATTATATCGTTTTATACTGTAATATGATGGCTTATAAAATTTTATAAAAATTACTGCATTATTTATTTTTTTAAAGCGCCATTAAATCATAATAATTTATTTCAATTATATATAATGTTGTATATTATGTGTTTTTGTTTATTTCAACACCGAAAGGTGAGAAAAGTAATAAATATACTAATATTTCTCTTATCTATTATTGTCGTCATTTATTTATGCTAATCTTCAATAATTTATTATTTTACTATGGATTATAAAATTGAGTTGTTAAATCGCATTCGGCTTTTATTTTACATAACGTTCCAATAAATGATATAATTATATTTAATTGCTTTTGATTGTTATCTGTGCGCTTCACTTTTTCTTTCATCTTTCCTTTCAAATTAATAAATTATAACGACACGGGTCGTATAAACAGCGGCAGTCGGTTTCTCATGTCTACCACAACACTCTGCCAAGCGGTGCGCCAATCGCAACACCGCGATAAACACGATAATAAAAAGAAAAACAAACACAAACACTGCCAACAAACACGCATTTTTTATCCCGAAATATTTATCGACGAGCACATCCGCCATCGACACCAAATCGCGACCAAACATCCTCTTTAGTTGCTCATCCAACCACTGAGACAGATGGGGGCGGTTGAGGCATTCGCAGTTTGAGCCGCCTCCCGTTTTAAAAAGAAGAAAGAGGTCACTGAGAGAAAAACAATTAAAAGAAGAGGTCACTGAGAGAATCAGAAAAAGAAAGAGGTCTCAGAGAGAAAAACAATTAAAAGAAGAGGTCACAGAAGGAATCAGAATAAGAAAGAGGTCACAGAGAGAAATAAAGAGAAAAAGAGTGGCTATCAGAAGGTGAAAGAGGTAGCCGTGGAAATTAAAAGAGGTTGCAGTGGCCATTAAAAGAAGAAAGAGGTTGTAATGGGGATTAGGAGGTGTCAGATGTCATAATACATCGATTGAATGGGCGCAAAGTCAGGAGGACTGGATTTCCGGCGAAAGAAAGAAGAGCGGACTAGGGGCGGGGGCGGGGGCGGAGTAAACACCCGAATTTCGTCGAGCGTGAGGAATAAAAATCAGTTTTACGATAATCGAACACAGCAGAAATGAACGTCGAAATGGAATCCGACGAAAGATTTAGCTCGGGTTCCATTCGGCGGTAATAAGTCAGCAGTCAACGCGGCCATAAATTGGTGGTTGTATCTACCTCTCCCGATGGGAATTATGTTGCGATGTGGTCTCCTGGTGGGGGGCGAGTTCGGGGGCGGATCGCGCCTAAGTTGTCGGAGTTTCTTTCGGGAGAGAAATCCATTTGGATTTTTAACGGCGGGGGTGATTTACGAACTCGGTGACAAGTTGACAGAAAGCAATGTGTCCTTAACACGGCCCTGTTCCCCGTCCCTTTTTTATTCTCTCGGAATGAATGTCAGCAATTTATCTCCTTCTCTTTCCCCTTTTATCTCCGGCAGTTTCGTGTCCTTTGTTTTCCTTTTCTTTGTTTTGCGCGCTCTCCCGGGAGGAGGAAGCGTTAAGGAAAGCTAATTGACAAATTAGGTTTGCGTCGCTCTTTATGAATTCAGGCACGTAGGACAGTAAAACGGGGCGTATTTCCGGCTTTTGTGTGATAAAGCCCCTCGGAAATTAATGTTCAGGTGCATGCTTAGGCGCACCTAGCCGCGGATAATTTATGCGCGAGGGAAACACTTTCCTCGTGCAGCAATGCACGGGCTGACGGGTGTGCCTGGGCGGGGGCGGGGGGCGGTGGCAGTTGGGGAGTGCGATCGCCTCGGAATTCCAGGGCGGCCTATGCCGACTCGGTGGTCACTATGTGAGTGCTGACACCTTTCTCTTCTTTTACTAATCTCTTCTGCTTGCTTTTAACCACAAAAAATGTTGAGTAGGATCTAGAGGAAAGGGATGCAGACGGGCACACAAAAAGTCTCACTACTAAAAATAAAAAAAATTGACTTTTATTGTTAAAAAGAACATAAATAACACAACAACGGAAACTTATAATAATCTAATTCCATTCAGTATAATTTAATATCAATATTATATACAGTATTTATCTACAGTATATCATCCTCCACTGTACACGCGAGAAATACGATACGCAGTCTAAATCACAATAGAAATGATGGGGTGGGGGCGGCAAGGGCGGGGCAGGGCGGCCGATGAACAGCTTTCAGTATCAGTTCGGTTTGCTGCATTTTAATCGACTTTAATTTTCTTCTGCTTTTCTCGTGAGCGTTTCTATTTCCCAATTTCCACTTTTCAAAATTTTTCCTTTTTTTACTTTTTTTGATTTTCTCTTGAGATCTTCTGCTTTCTTTTGCTTTTCTCGTGAAGTTGTTATGCCTCCTGGTTTTCTTTTCTTTTGTCTTCCTTTCTTTCTTGTTCCACTTCACTTCTCATCCGTCTTTTCCCGTTTTCCAACGTCATTCTCTTCTTCTTTCTTTTATCGACCGGACTGGCAGCTGTTCTTCTCTTCCTCTTTCCTCTGTCTTTCTTCATCTTCACTGCTCCATGTCCAACCACCTTCGGAGCTACTCCATCGTTCATGGATGCATTCCGGAAGCACCTAACCGTTGCCCGTAGAGGGCGTACGGCGATAGATAAGGCGCTAGACTAGGATGGGGATGCAGGGGAAACCCCAGCGAGGAGAAGGAGGGCGGCAGCAGCGGGCTCTTGCTGTAGGGGTGGTACCTGGCCGTGGCCAGGGGGCTCAGGGGAGGCGTCGGGTAGTTCCGGTGCAGGAGCGGGAGGGCGGACGGCAGTCCCGGGGGGCTGCTCAGCAGATTTAGAGAAGACGAATTCGAACTCTCAGAGTTGGATATGCTGGTGTGAGTCTTCAAGTGCTGCAGCAGTTCTTCCGAGTTGGAGAAGCGCTTCCCGCAGTAGGCGGCGTCGCCCGCTATCCAGTTGCACACGTACGGGAGCTGCGACGCCGCCGCGAGGGCGGCCAGCTGGGCGTGGGCGTAAGCCGCGGCCGCCGCCGTCCCGCTCGAAGAGGGAAGGAAAGTGGAGGTTTTGGTCGTGTGCTCGCACTGGGCGCAGCCCCCCGGACACGAGCCGGCTTTGCCCCCGGGGATGAGGTGCGAGCTGAGCTGGCAGCCCGTGCAGTAGGGGTCTCTACAGACGGGGGCGAGCGGGTCGCCCCCGGCGGCGGACTTCATCCTCGCGTAGTTGAGGTAGGGGTTGAGTCCTCCTTTTAAGGCATGTGGAGAGAGGAACGAGCTCGCCATGACGTCTATCGGGAAGGGGCCGCCCGGGGGCGGGTAGCCGGTGAGCAGGCCCGTCGGGAGCGGGAGTCCCGCCCCGGGCTTGAAAGTCCCTAGGGGTAAGTCTTTTAGTAGCGGGTCTGTCGCGGAGGAGAGGAGACTAGGTGAGAATCCGAGCTTCGACGGAGGACTAGGTACAGATCTTGGCACAGCCGTTGATTGCGTCGTGGGCGTCTTGGAGGCGGCGTCGGCCGGGGTCTTCCTGTTGCCGACGACGGGGGAGGCCCTCGGGGAGGAGGAGCTTTGATTGCTGGCGCAGCGGTTGCCGTTGACGGGGGCGGGGGTGTTGCTGGTGCTCTTCGAGGAGGGCGTCCTCGCCCTGCTGCCGGCGGAGTTCCTGTCATCGAGGTCCTCCTTGGCGTGGCTGTCGTAGGGCTTGAAGCTGGACTTGAGGGGGGCGGGGTCGCCCGCGGAGATATTGCTGCCGACGGAGGAGGCCGGGGAGGCCTTCTCCCTGTCCTTGGAGGGCTCCGGCTTCTTGTGCTTCTCTAAAGGCGATATGATCTTGGTGGTGGGAGAGTCGGCTCCAATTTGGCTGCAGGTCTGGGCGAGGAGAGCGAGTGGGCTTTTCTTGGCGTCCAACTGCAAGAGAGAGAGAGAGAGAGAGTTGTGTTAATGCGGAGTGACGGACGTTTTCTTTAATTTAGTCTTGGGCTCCCCTCGGCTAATGACAGGCGACAGCTCGCATTGTTACGTGCGCATCCCTTAGGTGTATGTGTCATATCTTGCTCTTGACTTGCGATGACAGAGATTTAATGAACTTTTCCTGCTTTTTTCTCCCCCCTTTTATCCAATTACGCTGCGGAAGGGACGACCGTTGCGTGATTTTAAATTTAACGTTCTTTGGCCTCTGCCACGTCTGTCCTTTCGACTTCCTTTTACGGGATTTTTATTTCTACTGACACCAAACCTTTCCATCAATTGTACAAGCCTATTTCACCCTTTTTGAGTTTACAATATAAGCTACTTATAAATAAAACAAAACCGAAAACGAAGATATACTAAACAAGATAAGATTTATTATATTAAATACAGTAAAAGGGACAACGAATACCTTTTCAATATATGCATTGATAGTTAAAATAACTACCAAAAATAGTAACAAAGTTCGGAAGTAATAAGAAGAGAAGCCAAGTAAAAAAAAATAAAAAATAATTAAAACCTACAAATTTATTAAACAATCCGGTGACATTAAAAATAAACAAAAATATTCATTAAAAAATTATATAAACAAAAGCAAAAATTATTTAACAAATAATAATTTTATAATTAAATGAAATATTATATGATATACTATTATTTTATTTAAGCTCAATGATTTTGATGACGGAAGTGAAAATAAAACACAACTAAACAATTATATAAATAAAATATATACAGAATTTTGTTTCTTCCTCATTCGAAGCGAAGCCAACAGTAAAAGCAGAAGAAGAAATAGATTCCATCTCTCCAGAAGACAGCAATCGAAGGCCTCGTAAATCAAAGCGCTCTTCGTCTGTTCTCCCCAAGACGAAGCGACTCCTTCGCATTTCGCACGAAGGCTCCCGCGGGGGGCGGCGGGGGCGAGGGGAGCCAATTAACTTGATTTATGAACGACCGGACTACCCTCGACATAAAAATTCATATTTTTTGTTTATGGCGTTTAATAATTTCCCATTAGCGTTGAGGAGGACAAGTGTGACGTTGTAAGTGATTCGTAGTGCATGATTTGTGCACTGGAATTCCCTCATTGAAAACGTCTGCCATATTGATTTATCGATCTCGGAGGAATGTTTTACGAGCTTTCGAGACTCTTAACGTTCCTTTCGAGCGTTTTACGGCTCCTACACCTATTCGCGAATCCCCTCGTTAACAGAGATTCTCTGCCTCTCTGTCGACACCGGGAGAACCACAAGTCCATCTTCTGGACACAGTGGCCGATCCGTGGTCGAATTTCACTCGTGCGACTGTACGACGTGGGGTGCATCGACCGGCCCGAATTCGATCTCCTTCCTTATAAGGGCGGTCGTCCTCGTTCCGTCTCTGCCGCCCGGCGATGAGTTTATCGCCCGGGGCTGCGTACCTGACAGACCTATTCTTAGCTTATGCTCGGTTATCATTTCGTTATGGACCCGCAGAATTGGGCCGTCAGTTTCATTTTTTAATTTTATCACCGGAGTTACTTGTTTTAAGCCCCTCTCCGGAGAGAAGTGGATCATTCGCCTAATCGGGATTTCACTTTGGGGAAACATTGAAAGCTCAACTTCTGAAGGAAGTAATGCAACTAATTCTCTATGTTTATTTATTTATTTATTGCATTTTAATATCGTATTTCTTTCCCCAATAAATTATAGCGCTTTCACTATACGGACAACTGTAATCGAAGCATTTTAATTGATGACAACTCGTAAAAGCAACAGAATGTATTTAAATAACATTAAATATATAATAAATAATGTTTTAGTTGAGTGAGTCCCAAAGTGGGCGCTGGGGGCGGTGAAGGCACTTTAGGGACAATTAACAACTGCAAGAAGGCGGTGAAGAGCACAGGTTCATTCCGGGGGCGGTGAAAGCATAAAAAGAAATTGATTTATACAGTGGATTCCATTTACAACAAAGTATTGTACTGAATTTTCTATGTGTTATTTTGTATAAATTAATTTGGAAATAGAAAGCAAATGTGTGATTAATTATATGAAAATATTAACAGTTTTTATTTGATTTTACATTATATTTTAGATGATTTTTCATACACCGTGCTTGTAAAGAAACAATTTAGTTTATGTATAAAAATGTATAAAAAATCTGTATAAATGTAAAATGGTTAAGTATAAATATATAAAAAATAATTCAGTTATTTACTTTTGATTTTTTACTAATTTTTTCTCATTTTTTAATTGTTTTTAATTTATTTTTAATTTATTTTTTAAACTTATTTTTTTGCTCATATAAAGTAAAGAAGAAAAAATTAAAGGAAGAAAAAGAGAAAAGAAAAAAAGAAAATAAATCACGTTTGAGCGCCTGAGTCATACTCGTGCTTTTACAGGAAATTCAGCGACAATATTTATATCTCTAACGCCTTCGGGCGACATAAACATTAATAATATATTTATTTATTTATTTATTTATGAACGTAATCCATTCAGCTTCTGAAGGGAGTCAGTTATGCCTTTGCCTCACGCAAGAAATAACTCTCCTTCCCGAAGAAAAACCTTGAGAGTGTGACGGACTGTTTTTTTTTTTCTTTTAGGGGGAAAAGTAGTTACAGATTTCAGTTTGAGAAGTCAGGAAAAACTTACAAGTTTTAAATTAAAAGAAAACTTCGGAGGGAAATGTCAGCTGCACGAAAGAATCTCTTTTCCTGGCGAAAAAACAATATAAACTCTTTCCCGATTACTGACTCTTCTTTTTTTTCCAGGAAAACCAAAACGAGTACCTCACATATACTCAAAACATTTATTATTGCATTTGATTATACTGACCCACATTAATTAAGCCACTTCTCCCACCTGAGAAAAAACCACATATTTATAATCCTCATACTCACAGTATAAACACACAATAAAAGTAAAAGTTAGTTCTTATTAATTCTATTAGTAATTCTAAAGTGTTCAACAGATATAAAGATTTCAAAAGTTGTATAAATTATACTAAATGCACACTTTACAAAGATCATTCAGGTTTTTTTATACCTTGGTTACGATGATTATAAATATAAACTTTTTTCTCCAGTAAGAGAACTTAAATTTTGTTGGTCACTTTATTTTTTATATTTATCCCTTTTTATTTTTTTTATTGCTGCATTTCTACTTATTATATCTTATCATTTTATTTATATATTTTTCTGATTTTTTTTCATTTTTTTCATTGCTACTGTATTTATTAAATTTTTGTGGCTATTGGAGTATATATTTTTTTTTATTTTCATTCAAATACTCTATATTAATAAAAAAATATATTATTTTTGTGTTATATTTATTTATATTATCTTATTATTTTTTTACAGCTGCCATTCTAGTATTTCTTGTATTTATTTTTTTTCCACTGTTCTTTATATATTTTCTTTCCATTCTTTCATTCATTCTCTTTGCAATTATTTCTCACCACCTGCGGGCATTGGTGGTGCTCAATGACACCAGGGGAAACTCGACATTATAAAAAGTGTATAAGATTCGTCCCGGATGGGAGGAAACCTCTTCACCGATGGTGACATGCGGAAACAACCGTGCAAAAACAGGGATTCTTTTGTGCTTCCTCTTCGGCGGGATCATGTGTCGAACCCGTCATCGGATTCTTCCTCGCCCATTCGCCACACCCGTCAGCAACCCCCCGCCCCATACCCTCGCATTCACGTCTCCATCTTCACGCTTTCTCACCCCTCGCCCGAATGCGTCACGCTTCCATACGTCCCCTCCTTGTTTATTCGGCAATTAGTCGCAGCGCCGAGGGAATCCGGCTCTTAAAACATGTTTTCATAATTTCCTTTTTTCTTTTTCTACCGAATTATCTTCACCTCGTCAGCTTTGATTTACGGAGGACGGAGGCGACTATGAGGGGAGAACCGGAGCAAATCCCTTTTTTAATCTCTGAAAAAGGCCGGCGGGGCGGGAGGGGGCGGGAGAAAGGGGGTTGGGAACCCTCCCCGATTAAAAATATAATTTGTGTTTCCCATTAACCGGAGAGAAAGAAAAAAATTTAATGGTTGCTAATTAGCAGTCTCGCTTGGGAGAAAATTGTAGTAAATTTGTAGGTAATTGCGAAATATTAAATGAGAGATTCTTGAACCGTTACCGGGAATGAAAATCGCTTGTTAATACCTGTTCTTGGGCGGAGGGGTTTTAAATTGACCGCCCAGAGTATTCCCCCGGGTGGGAGGGATGGAATCCAAATCGATTAGGATAATGGGGTTGGAAGGAAAGGGGGAGAACGGTCCTTCCGGGGGAAGTCGCTGCGATAAATCATGCAGAGGGGGTTGCATTGCCACGGGGAGGGTGGTGATTGCACCAGCTCAATCTCCATCGAACATTCCGGTTTGAGAAAGTTATAATACGAAGACAGGAAGAAAAGTTACAAGAATTTGATTCCGACCTCATTAAAATTTTACCTGGGAGATTTGAGTAGATTTGAAGGAATGCGAGGGGGAGAGTGGCGGCCCCAGACGGAGGGATGAACAGAGAATTATGGGACTTTTAGGGAAATTTTTAAGAGGGTAAGAGGAACATGAGGACACCAGGACAAATGTTACAAACTATTAAATTCTCCTTATTTTCATACGAACCTAAATTAGACTCGGGAAGGGTAAACTTCTGAATATAAATACACTCGAATTAAGCGGTGGATTTGTGTCCTTGAAAAACCGTGTAAAACGAGGGCCAACTGCATATATAAACTTCCATTTTCATAGTCTGGAGATACAGAGACGTGGAAATAGACATGAAAAGGCATTCTGGGAGGGAAATTGAAAAAATCAAACTTCAAAGAAAAACTGAACAGCGAAGAGAAGAGAAAAAGAAAAAAAGAACCCATTGTTGATAAACAACAGTCCCTAAATGACTGAACCGAATAAAAAAGGTTCCATTTAGTCCGATCAAAATAAACATTCGAGGTTACAAAAATTCCCAAAAAGCTCAAACTTCGTCAAATTCCTCAAAGGAAATGCCAAAATTCCTTTGGGAGTAAAATAGTCTTGAGGTCAAAGGTCAGAAAATGAATTACTCCTCATTTTCAGCAAAACCGTACATTTTATCATAAAATCAGTTCAGACAAAAATTGCAGATCATAAAATTATCTGAACAACAAATGTATCGGTTTTACACCGCTTATGAAATATAACGATTTAAAAAGTTATAATGGTCATAATTTGTACAGGACTTTATTATACCTTCGAATGTCTAATTTGACAGGACTATTTATCAACGACAGGCCTACTCCACTTAAATAATAGGTCGAGTCAAAAGTAACTTCCGATTCTGTTGTTTCTATCTGAAATAGAGACGTCAAATGGAAAATTATCTGTTTCTTAGTTTCATAACTACATAATATTTCTCTTACAGACATCCGCATTTTTTTTTGTTAAGTTTACTATTAAATAGGTCTCCAAAATGACCTCAGTTTTATCACTTTTAACTGCCAAATTGTTTTGATAAGTGCTAAAGCAAATTACGAAACACTAATTCACTTCGATTTGAGGGCGAACAGTCACCACCGACGCCCTCCCGACCACTTCCGGTCTAATTCCAGTCCGACTCATCCGAATTTCCACATCCTTTCGCCCGGGCATAAATGTATACTTTTATACACAGCGAACGACCTCGGTTTTAAGGTGAACGGGGTAATTCGAGGATTGCCGTTAAAAGTGGCATCACTTCAAAACAAAACACTAAAGTGCTTTTAATTTGCTTGTTAAGAGTTTAAATTATTCACTACTTTAAAGTAGTGACACAACTTACGGTTGTATTTATTTATTATTATAATATCATTACCACTCACCGCTGTGAATGTTGCATAAAAAATATACTTTATCGGCTGTTACTGAATGCTTTGCTTAAATTAATTAGGTAATATCGATTGCGTTATGCTGAGTCATAAATAACTTCCGTTTTTTACGGCGACAAGTATTACTCTTTCTGTTTTTGTTATAATTTTGCCTTCTTTAGCCTTTCCTCAATATTTTCATATTCAATATAACCTATACAATGTGTATATTATAGGTAATCACTTCACTTCTCCCTCCACTTTTTAAACAAAACAGAATATGGAACCTGCAGCAGCACGACAGCTTATTTAAAAGCCCCCATCTGTTGTCGCGTCTGTTTTTGCCACAAAAACTGTTCGATGGAATGAAAGACATCGGTTAATTTATGCGTTGGGAATACACAAGGCTGTGGTTGAGCGCACTCTCCAGGACATGACTGTGGTGGACAGAATTTTAATCATGTCCACGCATTTGTCGAAGGGAGCGTTGCAATGCGGCATAAAAAAGAAAACGTTATATTTTGTCGGTAAAAAATACCACAAAATATCAGAAGAAGAAGTTGCCAAATAGATAAAGGTAGATGAAGGAGCAGATTCTTTCTTCCCAATGTTGTAAGAAATTGTGCAGGAAAATTTGTAACTCTGTATTTTTACGAGAAAAGGGAAACCGTATTATATTATTCTAAAATTTTCTATGCAATTTTATCCTTTCCTGTACAGAAGTTACGTTTAAACTCTAAAATTACAGCTGCAGACATAACGAAAGAGTGAAAGAAAGTGCGACTTAAAAGACAGAAACAGCAGAAAATTTTCTAAACTAAATAAGAAAATAAATAAACAAAAATGTCTGATATGAGAAGGGAAGTTATTTACAACTCGATCTGTATTAAAGTTACAACAATTTTACAACAAATAAAATGTGAATTTATTTTATGGCTAGACCCTGTTATTTATATATAGTATTTATTTTATAATAAATAAATTTTATTTGCCTTTACATCGCCTTTCGGCATTAAAGGCCGTTTTTATTTTACAATAATTTAATGTATTATTACGTTATTGCATTATATTATAAAAAAATCATAATTATTCGGCATTTATAATGAAGTATAAAAAAGAACATATAAAAAAATATGATAATTATATATTTAAACGTAAAATTTAAATAATAATATTTATAGTAACAGTGCTTAGTATTATAAATAATATTAACAGGTAATTGTAACTTATTAAAGTAACTTATAAATTGAGTTTTTACAGTAAAAAATTTATTTATAATAATACACTTTTATTTATTTTATTATATTATATCAATTTAATTGATATACAACAATTATTTATTTTTCATTATTTTAAATGATTTTAAAGAAAGTAATTTTGACGTGGATTATTTTAAGAACCTGAGAATAATTTATTTAAAAAATTGGAATTGTTGATAAAATAAAGACGCTGAGGCAAAATAAAGTAAAAATTAGGGTTCAAAAGGTCCCCTTTCTTCGTTATTCTGGTATTAAATTTAAATTCCCCATTTACGGATTTGTTATACAGAATTAAAAGTATACATTTACTCAAGTATAACAGTACTGTAATCGTTGAGCAGTGAAATGTGAACTTTCGTGCTAAAAATTTTCAGTGTGGCTCATTCATTATATATAAAAATTTTGTGATAAAATAGTTGTTCAAGTGGATGATGGATTTGGCCTGCAATCTTTTCCCAAGAATTTTTCCTTCTTCAGTATCTTGAACCAGCTGGATAATTTAATCCATCATATAGTGTCAACGGTTTCTGGAGGGTGAGTTCTTCTGTAAGAAGGAGCATTCACTCACTACAGGAAGATAGGAAGACAACCACAGGTAGAAGAAACAAAACCGAATGTCGGACATGAAAGGGTCAATTGTTCTCTTGTGGCGTTGACCTTATCGACCTTGGCCCGATGTTTCCTTCATCTGGGCCGACTGCTGACGGCAGCGAGGGGGTGACTCATTGCGAAGCCTCCCTTGGCGCCGCTTTCGGCATTTCGAGGGGTGAAAGGGGTGCGAGGGGACCGGAAACGGCGGACATGGGCCAAATGCGGCGGAACCGATTAACAGAAAACCGCTCCATTTCTTCTTCCTCCGAAAGCGCCACCAAATCACGGAAAATAAACGACACTATCACCGGCCCGAACAAAAAAGAGGAGAAAACGCTGTCAGAAATGTTGCAAACACACAAGAAGCATAAATCTTTCACGGATAATAATTTACCGGGAAAGAAAGGAAGGGCGGAACGGGGAGGGAGAGAGAGAGGGAGAGGGTGACTGAGTCTGCGGTCGGGGGTGGCCATGGAGGGAAGGAAGGGAATCTGTCTTCCGCAGATTGTCAAGACGAAAACCGTCGGAACATCACAATTAACTGTCTTTTCCACTAATTAACACTTCCTGTAGAAGCGATGGGGAACGCGTTTGAGCTAACTTGGATGTGCAGTCGCCCCTTCTCGCCACTCACGAATTTCCACCCTCTTTTTAAATCGGAGCTCAACCGGAAACAGCCAAGATACGGTAACATTTCGTTCTCGATCCAACACACTTACTGTAGTCGGCAACGGAGTCAGGTATTCCGGTCTCAGGTACTGGTTGGCGCCGGAAGTCAACATTTTCAATCTGTGTTCCTCCCAACGGCGATTAAAATCCAACGGAATCCACTAAATGATACACATTTCCTGATTTGGTTTTTATTTTTCCAAAAATCCTTCGGATCAAAACACACTAAAGAGATTCCTTCTGAATTTTCACTTATTTTTAACGGATTTCTCCGACATTTTCCCCCCGAAAACGGTTAACGGTCACTCAACGAAACACTATTTATAACACAGCAGCCGAAAGGCGAGCGCTCTGCTGGCGAACCACCTTCCGCAACGAAGTCTCAAACGCGACTGAAGCTCAGCGACGAAGATGGCCGAGGGCTCGCGGCGGGCTCCCGGAGATTGCCGAGGACGGCCGAATCCCCCGTCGCGGCGGCTTCGTTCGTCACATATGTTACCGTCCCGAAAACGCTTTCGCCGGCGGATAATCTCACAAAAATGGTCGTTTATCCGAGATAAAATGTTTCACTTTATCCGGAGGGCCTTTGAACACCGGAAAACCTTAATACTTTTATTCCGAAGGTCAGTCTCGGGATTACTTCCTTGAGACGCCGCCGAATTATAAATTTCCCAGATTCGTTTATATCTGAATCCTCGGGAGGACTCGCCCAGTGCTGCCACGTCGCGGATTGCGGATCAAACTAGGTCTGATTTCAACCCTTCGTGACTTCAACCCCTTGTTCTTCCATCCCCGCTCTCTCATTTCAAATGGTAACTTCGCATGATACAACATTACGTTATATATTTGGAATAATGTAGGCACACAGTACACACAAATATACAACGGACATATACATACTCACATCGAATCGCTTGGTGATGCAGTCTCTACGACTTCCGAAGTCATAATAATGGCTGTACCTTCTGCTAGTTGTTACCCTGGCAACCAGCAGACGCTCCCACTGTTGCCGACTCGCTCTAGTCCCACGTCGGTAAACATTACATTACTTATATTAATGTTATTTTTATACTTATAATACATTAAGGAACTTCTGGCTTCCGATTTGAGTCTCTTGCCCAATGTCTGACTGCGAAACAGAAATTCCATTCCGACTTACTGATAAACACTGCTAAAAGCTTAGAGACTAGACATTTTTTAAATAAATTTATCTTCATACTTAAAGCTCGTTAAATGGGCGACATTAGCGTCGAACATTAGGCGCCCTCCGCTCCATAAATTCACCTTTTTAATTTCTCATGTCATCCCGTGAAACGCCATCTTTTTTTGTGTCTTCTCGTCTCCCCTTCGGGTGAGCACATGACGAAGAATCATGAGTCATGTCGACTTTGTCAGCTCTCGTCAGAAGAAACAGATGCTGATGATGAGTGTCGTGGTCGACCACGGCACGAAGGGGTCATTTAGACACCCGAATGACTTAATGAAAGTTTTTTTGTGTTTTTTAAGTTTGATTTCTTCATCAGATAAATCACGGTGTTAGTTAAAGAGGGAAAAGGAGAAAAAGAGAATACAAAACATAGTTGAAAGGAAAGGGGGAGAACAAAAAATGTTGCAACCGTCTGTTTAAACCTTATGATCCCGTCAGCAAGAGAGGCGTCCTCATTTCCCTCCAAGGTTTCCTCAGCATCGAAAGGGTGGCAATCAAAGAAGTCACCACCACACTTGACCAAAGACGTCCTTGGGGCAGAGCCCGTCTCGACGTGATCTCGAGCCCACTTGAGCCACAGAGCAAACACAAGCGTGCAATTGAAGAGATAACGAGGTCTTCTTCCCCTGCTCAGTTTAAAAAAGCTGACAAAGGAAATTGTTAAACCTGTCAATTAATTAACCGATAAGAGGGTGAGGCCATCGAGCAAACAATGGTCAAGGAAAGAACAGCGAGGCCCTCGGGCATAACGACGGTGTCACTTGTCACATATTTTGTCGGATAATCCCGTCCGACATTGAGGGATTCTTTCAGGGGTTGTCTGAGTTATGGCGCAGCTGTCGCGCGAAGACGCAGACACTCGATGTGAGGTCTCATGGGCCGCCGTCCCCAACGCCGTCAATTGAAAATTTCACATTTATTTTCACCGACTCATTAATTCCTCGGAGGTTGTGCAGATAATGGCGCCCTTTCTGTTGCCACGGCTATTATATCCGAGTTAATCATCGCCAACCATACTCGGCCACGCTTCCCCTTCGGGACGTTTTTCCGGTTCTGCAACGGCTTTGTGCCCCTTCGAGGAGGGTTTATTTATTTGTTGCTCGACAGGAGCTCCGAGGCCATATGTGGAAAGACAGGAGCGCCCCCTGCCGAGGAGATACAAACCCTTCGATACCCCCGGATCAGCGACTTTATCCAAAAGTTAACTGGGTCATTTTGACCCCGCGACAATTCTTGACTTTAAAAACTTTCAGTTTTTTTTTCATATTATAGGCTTTCATTCTTAAATAATGGATTGTTGTCTTTTTCTACGAAGAACTGCCATAACCAATGTAAAGCGAAAAAGGGAAAGGAAAGGGTAATACATAAAAATTCAAGGAAATAAAGAGAAAAGCAGGAAAAAAGGAAAAACATGGAGAAAAAAGATGTGAGTGGTAAAAAGAAGAAAAAAAAACAAAGACAGAGAAATAAGTATAAATAGGAAAAATGAAAAAGAGGAGAAAAAGGAAAATTTATAAAAAAGACCAAGGATAACAATAATTAAACATACGAACGTTATTCCGAATATTTGTGCGACTTACTTGCATTATATCCAATCTGGAGTGAACAAAATACGATCTGGGGGTCGATTTGACCCTTCGGGAGCGTTCCGGTGTTACAACAGCGATCGATTATCTGCGGCGCCCAAAGCCATAGCTTCTCTTCCCTCACGTTTCTTCCTCTGCGACGGCAGCAGTACTCTTTATGCCGTTAAGGCAATTGATGCCGACGTGGGTGTCGAAGGTTGCACAAGAAACGATGACTCCGACTTTGCGTCCATTCGAGTCTGGAAGAAAAGAAACAGAGAGAAAGAGAGATAAGAGAAAGGGGGAGAGCGTTTTGAAACATCCTTCCCTCCGATATATACTTTATATAAATTTATACATCCTTATAAGGTACCATATAATAAAGTTACTGTCAAAATTGGAGAAAAGGCCGCGGAAGAAGAGAGCTTTCCGCGTGAGCTAACCCCGGGGGGAGCCGTCTTCTAAAGCTCTCCATTTCGAAAATGGTTAAAGTAAAATTATGATGTAATAATTTCGTGTAAATGTCTAGGAAAGCTCCCTTTGCGCAGTTTGCCGGGAAATAACTTTTACTTAATATAATCTGAAATGTTTCGATGAAGAGAACTTGTTTCTCTCTGACTCCCCCTCCGTTTTTAATTTTCTTCCCTTCGGCCAACGGGGCGGCCCCGAGCGGGCTTCCGCAACCGCATTTGCATCCCAAGGGCAAGAGGCCTTGCATCCATCACCGCCCACGAGGATACACAAGGGGCGGGGGGATCTCAAGGTAAATAAAATAAATGAGGGCTGTCAGTGCGTGAGTTTGATTGACTGACGAGAGCGATTGTCGGCCTCGGCGAGAGAGTCGATGAAGGGAAGGATTTGGAGGACGACATTCGAGTGGCCCCTCCGGGGGATGTGGGTCACCCCCGAAATCAAACAATGGCTTAAATGCAGTCATTATCGGCCGCTCGCAGTAATTCATTTTGTGGATTTAATCAATAAAAGGGCGAAGTCTGTCCGTTTGAAAAACCCTCATTGAGTCCGATTTGATACAGTGCTAATGTCGGAGCATAAATCAAACGGAGTTAATAGTTGGGGAGATAGATAAGGACGTCTCTGGGATTGCCTTATTGAGTTTCCCCCGGTTTCTTTGCCACGGGGGTGCGCGACAAGGGGTGCATGTGGTGGTCGGGTGTCGGAGTGCACATCTGTTCGCCCTTACGCCCCTTCCGCCGGGGGTTGCAAGACGGGGAAGTGTGTATCTCGTGAATGAGGCGGTGACTCGAAGCAGTTTGGGAGTGGCCCCATGAATAATTAATCTAATTAAATATTCCACAATTAAAAAAAAATGGCGGCGATCGAGATGTTGAAGCGAAAATTGGAAACGTTTAATGGGAAATTTGAAAAACCGGCTTTGAAGGAATCAATTAATTTCGCTTATAAATATTCACAGATTAAATCGGTGATCCCACCGCCCCCTTTCTATAAAAAATATAACTCAGCGCCCCCCGGAAGTTTTTTTAGGCGTATCCTGACACATCAGCCAATGATCATTATATAATATTGGTCTTAATAAAAATTTAATCGGATATATACACTAAATATATTGTTTATACGCGCAGATTCATTTATAACGGAGTATAAATTAAAAGACGACCACAAAACCATCTTTGAATTGAACAAAAGCCCCGAAACGCAGCTCCGGGCCAATTCATTTGAAATTGTCAGATGATCCGGCCCTGCCTCGCCGCCCCCCGCCCCTCCCCGCCCTTTGTCTTCTTCGCCCTCGTCCTCCAAACCTGTTTACAAAAGAAATGAAAACAAATTAAAACTAGTACAGAAACGACAACTCCTGACAAAATAATAGACAAATGGCTTTGGAAAAAGAGCGAAGTGGCCGGGGAAGGGGGCGGTCGAGGGGGCGAAGTCATTAATCTACGTCACTCATATCCTCGCCCTTATTTTCAATCTTCGCCTCGACCCTTTTCCCCCTTCGCCTTCCCCTCCGCCCCCGCCCCGAGACACATCAAAAATCGATCAAAATTTGTTACTCGCATCTGTCATTCAAATTTAAAGTGGATCGTTCGAGTATCGTTTGAATATCGTTCGATTAATCGAATCGATTTGGGGGCGGGGGGGTTAGTTGGTTCTCTCCTCGGTGTATGGGAAAGATGAAACCGTGGGCGGAATTTATATACTCTCCGTCGCCCCGTCCGCCCCCGAAAGGTTCGAAAGGCGAAGATAAAAGGAAAGAAATAAATAATTGCGAGCACACGAAGAGGTGAGAAACGCCACCGAATCGCCTTCGGCCGAAGATAAACACGAAGTAGAAACGTTTATCAGTTTTATTGCGTCCCCCGCCTCCGCCGCCCCCATCCGGGGCAGTAAATCAAAGGGTGGACGAACATTACGTCCGAAAGGTTCGTTTTTTTCGAAATTACACCGCGCGCGGGACACATCCACGCCCCCCTCGTAAATTTAATACACGCCCGCATCTGTTGTGCGAGTCTTTCTTCTCGCAGATTATCATTGTTTTGCGAGGGGTGGAGAGGGGGTGTTTTACCTTCGGGAGGGCTGATCTCACCCCGGGGCGTTCTGGATTACTACCGCTCAGTGATTTTATATACCATAGGTGCATGCCTAGATAAAAACTCGCCGTGTCCCAAAAGTATAAATTTCCCAAATACAATTTCACAAAAATTTATATATATAACATATACATATTGAAAATAGCATAAAAATGACTGATGTAAATAAATATATACTGTATATAAATATAATTATAACATTAATAGAGAGATAAAAGTGTTGTGGTTTTTGAAAGGCATAAGAGGGTGCAAAAATGTTAGAGGAGGGGCCCAAGGCCCTCAGGGGCCGACCACGCCGTCGTGGCCGAGAAAAGAAGAGAAAGAGGCGCACAGAGTCTCCGGCCAAGGTCGCCATGATTAACAAGAGCTCGCCCTATCATTTCGAGTGCTCAAATTAAGCCCAACGTCTATAATTTGCCCTCTTCCTTGTAATTTGCATTCTAGTCGAGCCAGATCCGCCATCATTTATGAGTGCCTTGTGAGTAGCCGATCTCCTTTGGGTTGTCAGGGCTCGCCTGGCGACGGCCCTGCCCGTGGTTTGGGTGGCGCTGTCCGCGGCCGGCCCTAATAGGCCGTATTTCAACGGATTCGGTTTATTAGACACGAAAGGCGACATCTTAATATTCGGCCGGTGACAGGTAACAAGGTTTGTCTATTTCCCCAAATGGATTTTCATTAGGGAATATTCACATAACTCGCTGTCAGATTTAATTCCTTTCCCGACGATTAGCGCTCGTTAAGTGGCTCCTCTTGAGTGCTAATTTTATTTTCCACTGTTCTCCCCTAATAATTCCCGGGGTGTGCGCATGAGGTTAATAACAGACCAATACTTTTGTCCTCTAAAGAGAGCAGTAGAAACATGTCTGCTCCATTCACTTACCTATTCTATACTTTCAATAAATTTATACTCCCCAATAATTAAAATTCTTCTTCCCAAATCCTCTACAACTAATATACAATTATGTATGTATTAAGTATATATCTAAAAGGTAAATAAAAATACACGATTTAGAAGTTACAATTAAGAAACACAATAAAATAATTAATTAATGGATGTTATATTATTATTACTAATTATTATTTTATTAATAATTATTTTATTTATTATTAATAATAAAATTTTTTTTTTCCTCTCCCATTTCTCCCAATAGGGAGGGCGTATATTTACAATTATTAATTATTACATATTATGTAATTTTTATCGCAATATAATTTTATTACATTATTAATAATTATTATATAATAAATTTTAATTGCAGTAATGTAAAAAATTAAAAAATGTACTGTATGTTAAATTAAAATACTAGCTGGAAAAAATGTGTATAAAAAATATTACATATATTAAATATGACATATTGATAACTATATAAAATCGAAATAAAAAAATATATAAATGACAGAAATAAAAATGACAAAAATATTATAATATTTATTCATATAAAATGACACAAAAGTATATGTAAAAGTCGATTATATTTGAAAAATATGATATGAATAATTGTTTGTATCTTTCTAAAATATACTTTTCGAAGGAGAACATACAGAAGTTGAATATTTTATGGAAATTAAAGAAGATGGCGTACTTTTATTCAAGAATAGAGGAACAGTGAATAAATAAAAAGGAATAGAATCGAAGGAGTAAATGTCGGCCTAACACATAAGTAACACACACAATAATGTATAAAAACTGCAAAAAGAGACCAGAATCCAGAGGAAATGGGTAAAAGAAAATTAAATGAAAATTAGCACAAAGGGGGGAATTATGTTATTTGGCCCATAGAACCGAAAGAGGTCGGCCAACCGCCTCTCAATCATATCAATCAAATCCCCGTTAATTAAAGCAAGAAAACAATTTGAACCGGCCATAAATCACGGGGAGACTCCCCCGTCCCGCCCCCCGAAGGTGTGTTTACACTGTCTGGGGGATGCCGACCCCTCCAATCCGAAATTAATGGAAATTATAATGAAACGCTCCTCAAATTCTATAATATCGTGATTTGTGGAAATTATGGAGCATTATCGTTTGCGATCGGCGCCGTTTTTGTGATTTATCGCCCCTCGAAATTAGGGGCCATCCATCAGGTGAGGAGCTGCCATCCGGCCCGGAGACGCCAGGGACGCGGTCCATGGGCGGGGGCGGCGGGGGGCGGGAGCGGGTGCAGTCCGCGGCGGCTAAAATTAGTCTGTCGGGCGTGTTGAAACGAAAAAGAAAGGAAAGCAAACAAAAGAGAGGAAAAAAGCAAACAAGATGGCCGGAGTTTGTGTGCTCGGTGTGAATTACAAAGTTCAACAATAAAAGTAAATCGCGGGACAAGAAGTAGCTGTTAGCTCATTAGCAGTTCCTTTCAAACAACGTCATTGTTCGCCGTTTCTGGCCGACTGAAGGGAAAGAAAAGAAAGAAAAACGCGTCTTTTCATTCGAGGCATCTCTTTCAATAAACAACCGCCCCCTCCGCCCCCCGAACCGCATTTTTCTTTTCAGATTAATAAAAGAGCGTGTGTCGGGGCCATAAACTCCGGAGAAGACGCGATAATTGCCGAGAAGAAGAGAGAAGACGGAGGAATAGATGAGGACAAGAAGAAAGTAGATGGGGTTTAATTAAAGCGAGAGGAGGCGGATGCGGCGGTGCCGGGTGCCCGGAATGGCTTCTTCCTCCACCGGGGGCGGAAGGGCTGGCCGCACCCCGGCCACAGATCCGCCCGCCCCGCCCCCGCCCTTCTCACGCCAAAGAACCGATAACAACGTTACTTTTATTGGCTTTTTATGTTTCCTTTGGCTATCGGAAACACAACCGCTGTTGGCTTTGTAATTTAATTTACATTTGAAAAAGGTTATTGGAAGAATTGGCCATTTTGTGTCGGTGTTTTCTGCTAATTGGGTGTTGGGCTTTGGTGGTTCATTGCGTTATTTCAGACTGAGACACAAAACTTTTACTTCTTACAATAGATGTACATAAATGCACATAAATTATATATAACACACTTTTTAGTGTGAATGTAATACAAAATCTGTTATTATACAATGTCAGCATTTCTCATGAGTTTCTCTACAATTCTCTCTTTCCTCTACTGCTTTCTTTTCTCTGCACTACATGTTTTCGCTTTTATTTTCGATTTGTCTCCATATTTTCCCTTTTCCTGGCTTAACTGGAAAACCAACGGCTCATTAATTAATATTAACACTTTTAAAAGTAATGGCGGACTTTATTAAAGTCTCTAAGCGGTCAGTATCACCCTTTCGCCCGTTCCAGTCTCACCTCATCTTCTTCTCAATCTGCGAAACAACCGTCCACATTCCTTCTCGGCCACGGAAATTCGACACCGCGACCATCTCAAACGGAAGCCGCCCGCTTTCGGCTTTTATTCGCCATGAGAAAGGACGCCGAATGACACCGGCCAGGTATAAAAGAACCTGAATGACAACCTGCGATGCCCTCCGGGGCAAATCAACATCCTTCGCGGACGAGGCGCTAAAAGAGAAATGGAAAGTGTGGAACCTCCGCGGCACAAAGGGGCCGCTGCAGGTACGGAAGGTTCGCCCGGGCGAGGAAGAACCCTTTTCAACCGGCATTAGACATTCCGAGACGGGGATGTCAACAGGCGGCCACCGACAAAGGCCGTGCCTTCTTGTTTACAGTAATAGCCGTTTTATTGGTGGTCGACGCGGAGGCGCCACCGGACAACAACAACACCGGTGTTCGGTGCTTGAGTTGTGTTTTGTTGTCATTGTTGTTTGCTTTCCTCTCGTGTTTGTTGTGCGTGAACCGCTTTGGGAAGACGGTCGTGGGATTAGCCGCCCTGGCCGCCCCGAGATTGTCCCAAATTGGGTTTTCTTGTCCCCTCTTGAAGATTTTAGTGTCCCTTAACACCATTTTGACCCCAATTTGCCTGCAGATATTTCGCTTATTCATTTATACTCTCATAAAAACAAACTCTTACATAGGCATTCGCTTAAAATACATAAATATAGAAATATAAATTAATCTAAACAAATACAGTTTTTTTTACAAATAAGTTTTTTTGAGGTTTTCAGAAATTTAAACAATCAACAGGATTTGAGCGGGATGGAGGGGGTGGCTCCGGTGGTGAACCCACCCCCGTCCTCGTCTTCTGCCAGCTCATCCTTCTAATTACTCCTCCTGCCTCGGCCTTAGACAAAGATAATTATTTGTTAGGGCCTTTTCCCCAAATTACGGCATGGCTAATGGCCGCGGGATGAGTCGGTGGGATCGTTAGAAGACGGAGGTCGGCGGCCGGGGGACGTGGGCAGGCGTGGGCTCATCTTAGGCTCCCGCGGAGGGTGTCAAATCTATTGACTTGTCCTCGAAAGGCATAGTTTTCTATGGAGAGAATGAAAATAATTATGAAGTGAGCAAGCAGAAAAGACAAGAGAGCATCTTTTGTTAGCCCGTGCGTGGAAGATAAGAGAGTAGATGGAGGGAACAATAGACGGGAGATGTTCTTTTCTTTGCCGTCACGGATGGACGGGCAAAGGACGGCCTGGGACAGTGGTGGACATGTCGCGGGGGAGGGGCAGGTAGAGGCAGAAGGGGTGTTGGAGAGAGATATGATTCCATTCGGGGCAGAGATAAGGGCTGATGAAATGAAATCTTAAAGGAAAGAGAAGGAAAATGGCGGAAGGGTTGAAATTGGGACAAAAAGAGAAGCCAGGGTTGCTCCCTTAGATAGTCTTTGACATCCTTTTCCGACATGTGTCAAATGTATTAATAATTAAATACTAGAGATAAGTGAGTGATTATAAAAATGAAAAATAGTGAAAATAATATTATGTATACTGCGCATAATCTAAATAATACAAAAGGAAAATACAGTTGTTTTGGTGGAAATGTGGAACGAGGAGAGGAAAATAAGAAGATGAGAGGAAGGAGAAAAGACTCAAATTCAGAATAATAGAGAGAGAGAATGACAAAAGTAGATATAAAACCGCTTCTGTTCGTTAGCGGAGATAAAAAATGTATAAAAATAATATGCAAATATAAATAAGAGACATCAAATTGTTCATTATTCTGTGTGAGATAAAAACAATTTAATGTCCGTATGAAATACAATCCTGTTGAGGTAAATACAAACATGTACAACACTAAAATGCATTGGAGAGATAATCCCGGAAAGAACCCGCGTCAAGAGGCCGCCCCCATGAAAAAGGAGAGGGATCGGGGGTGCGAACCACCCCAGTAAAATATTTCATGAAAATGCCAGGAGTTGGCGAGTTTTTAGGTGGTGAAATAATGGCCGAGACCGGGACATACAACGCCGAGTTATTGTTTTCCAATTTTTATGGGACGATTCTGATTTCATAACAGGCGAGGGGCGTCCTCCCGCCCCTCCCGCCCCCGACCCCATTCTAATTTTTACCGTTTTTTCCAGTTTGGAACGTCGCTTTTTTCTCAATATTTTTAATTTATCAGGACATAGATCAAAGTTATGGACGTGAGATATTCACAGCGGTTGAGGAAATGGAACGGGGCGGGCCGGGGGCGGTGGGGGCGCATTGATTGCGAATGTGCGAAAGGATGCTCCCCCGTATTTATGACCAGTTTATATTGACAGATGAACACGAAAAAAAAAATTTATTTCCTTTGCCGGTTTCTGGGGCTGATCGCTCCCACCGGGAGATATATGGACGCCGGGGAACTCTCCCCTTTTCCAAATTAAAAGACAAAAACTTTTAATCGATTAAAGCTTCTCTCGGATTTCTCCATTTTGATTGCGCACTTTGTTTTCCTCGTGTCATTTCTGGGGGAGGCGAAACGACTTTCCGGAAAATTATGCCGCAAAAACACGTCACGGCGATGGCAACGCTTTATTGAATAGGAATACTATCCAAAAACAAAATTTACGGGTAAAAGAGAGAACACTCTTTTTTACGGAAAGTGAGGGAAAACACTATTTTGAGAGGGAAATGCTAACATTGCCGCTGCCATGACGCATTTCCGCGTCATAATTCATGCACTCGTTCCGGCAGCGCCAAACCCTTTCGTCTGAACAAGTGACGAAGACAGACGACTCTGAACACCGTGACAGATTCGAGTCAGGTATGGCTGTCACACACTCCTCCTCGTCTCTCTTCATCAATGGCGGACGAAAGGGTTCATCTTCGGAAGAGAAAATGTCAACTGATCGGGGGACGAGCGAAAGAGGAGATCGGAAACTCTCGTCACGTAAGCGGCGCTCATTCACACTCGGGCATATTTTAAACGAGGTTCCATTGTTTGGTGGCCCTGGGTGCGATTTGTATCTACTTCGGGTAGACATGCACCGGAAGGTGTTCTTTAAGGGCACTCACTGGTTAGGTATTCAGAGTGAGCGGCCACGGAGGAAGTCTCGAGGGGAAAGTGAGATACGGAGATAAATTACGTTATGAATTCGGTTCGGGTTGGAATTAACTGACCCATCGAGCAGTGCTCTCACACTTTCAAGTGCTTTAAATATCCCCAAGTTAATAATATAAAAGAATATCACATATAAAATTAACACTTTTTTGATCTTCTGTGGAAAAACCGGATTAGATAAAAATAGAAGTTAAAAATGGAAGGAAAAATCACTTTCAAATAAACGCTTTATTGAAAGACAAAAACTTTCATAAAAAAATAATAAAAAAAGAGAAAAAGGTGATCAAAAACAACGGCAAAGAGCGAAATAGAAAAATCAGAAAGAAACAAACCCTAATAAATTTCAATTTAATTAATCCTATAAACGTAAATAAACTTAGAGAAGACGCGAAAAGACGATGCGAATTTAACGAGGAGGAAGTCAAAGAAGAAAGAGGAAAAAGTTAGAGAAGAAAAAAAAGTAAAATTATATTATATAATATAAAAATATAATTATATTATTGTTTCTATTTATGATCATTCTCCCAGTTTTTTACATCTTTTGGTCCTATTCTTTACACCCTTCCTCGAGTATAAAACACCCCCTTCGGCGACCGCATTTGCATCCCTCTGAGAAGGCCTCTTTCACCACTTCCACCTCTGGCTCATTAACAAAAGAAATGAGTTCGTAATAGGAATTAAAAGAGCGTCGGGTCATCCCCTCGGCCAACACGCCCCGATCGCCCTCGGAGGGAGTCATTAAAACTTTCCGCCGAACGGCTAATTTTCACATGCCATCGCGTCCCCTCTCCCCCTTTGGAACCAAAGGAGAGAACCCGCTCACAATGGGAACGAAGAGGAAGAAAATGTCTGTTACACAAATATGGGGTCGAGAACAAACCGCAGCTACTTCCACGTCTCACGCTTTCGCCTCGGGCAGCCCTCAACAAAAGAATGATTGGCGTCCCAATATCAGTGTCTGACAGAGTGGAAGTCCCCTTTCTCATTGTCCCTTTCAACCGATTCATTTTTTCTTTTCCTCCGCTCCGCTCGCCGTCATTGATCTAATGTTCTCGTGTTCTCTCCCTCAAAGAAACACTTTAATGGCTCCAGCCCTCCCGCCCCTCGCCCCCGCCGGACGCCACCAGTCCACCACCACTCGCACGCATTAATTAGGACGGTGGCTTTCATTCCGTCAGGTTGACGTTAAGTGCGCGGCCCGAGGGGGCGTTCGCAGCGTGTGTCCTTTGAGAGAAGCCCATTCACTCGGAGGCTGTAATTAAGCGGTAACTGTGAGTGGATGTGAGAGGGGGCGAGGGAGGGGGTGCGAGTGGATGAGAGTGTCGAGAGGCAGGTGTGGGTGACGAAGAAAATCCCCTTTCGCCCGACAGCGTCGCCAACTTGATGGAAAAGTATCGTTGAAACTTACCATCGTGATTACATGGGGACGCCGGCTCCGGTGGAGATTTTATATTGAGGCGGCAGTGTCACCAACCTAATGAAAAAAAAAATCTCCGTTAAACTTAGGAAATAAATCATGTTATATAACTATTCAATTATAACAGAAAAAATAGATAGGAGAAGAAAATTAAAAATAGTATTATTTCTACATTATACGAAATTTTCTACTTTTGAACTAAATTAATTAATAATAAAAAATGTTAAAATATAAAACCTGATCTAAAAAACAAATTACAATAAAAATAAAAATTACAATCAATGGTTTACAAAAAAATTTTGTAAACCAAAAAAACATCTAAAAATGAGAACAAAAAATATAAAATCTACTCTATAATTATGAGATGTACTCTAAAAATGAAATGCTAAATACTAAACTATACTTCAGACGCAAACGAATTGGTTCAGTGTTGCCAAATCAATAATTTTTCTCCGTAATGCACCAACCAAAAATCCCTAAAATTCCTGGAAAATTTTCCGGAAAAATATCATGGTTATTAAAATAAATAATTAATTACTATTTCATAAATTACATAATAAACAATCATAAATCACATTTTTATATTTGTAAGTAAAAAGAATACTAAAAAACTCCATTGGGATTTTTGAACCCCTATGTTGGCAACCCTGGAATTTAAGTCAATGCAACTGCGCCCTCTATTTAGACCAATCAACGGCTGTGTTTTTTACAATGATTTCCAAAAATTCCGACTCAAATCGAAATCTGAGATTTTATATACACAGATGATGTAATAAAAACCAGTAAATTATAGGTATAAATATACACAATGTAGAAGGTATACTGTTACATACAAAGATTTTCATTTCAATTTGAGAGTTTGAAAACAAAGCCCACCGACGTGGGGCCCCACCAAGCTCAAGCGACGAAAGGAGATAATTTTCCGGAGATAAAGGGGATAAGAGGGCCGCACATAAAACTGTACTGGTACTGGAGAGAGAAATTCCGAAACGTCATCCCCGCCTGGAGCGGGCGAAGCGAGGCCGAAAATTATTGAATCACCCTCGGAAAACCCATTAAAAGTCATCATTTACACAACTCGCCATCACCGGGAAGTGCTAAGTGTAGTTATTCTTCCCTTGTAGAACCGTTTTATTGGTCATAACCGTTGATTTACATCTCCTGACTTGACATTAGTGTACATAAAAGTCGAACCGAGGAGAACATGGCATCTTCTTTTCAAATATTCATTCATTTTAACGGTTTGGGGTCGGCCTTAATTCCCTCCCCTCCCCTCCCCCTCTCGCCCCCCGCTCGCCCCGCTCCGCCCCTCGCCCTCCCGCCCATCCCTCGAGCTTTGGAAATTCCGAGAAAGAGCCGCCAAATCTTTCATGTGTGTTATGTCTCGAGGTGAAAAACGCTTTTGTTTGATTTGGAAAGGCGGGAGGCCATAAAAAACACAAAAGTGCCGTGATTATGGCTCCTTTGTTCCGATATCTCATTTCAAAGCTTTTCCACGCTTTTGTTATCTCCCGGAGCTTTGTGCGGGATAAACAAATGAAAACAATAAAAAGCGGCAACGTCGATTTTCGATTGTTTGGCGTTCGGATCGACCCGGACTGCGGCCAAATTAACGCATGGCCGCCTGCTGTTGTCCACTGGGAAACACGTCGGAAGAGCACGAAGAACTCCAGGGGTTAACACTTTGGGTCACTTTGACCCTAATTGCTGTAAAGTCTTGACTATTTTTAGATAAACTTGCTAAGGTTGCGGGATTGTGAGGACAGCTGACCGAGATTCAGTGAGATTCTGCAGCGCTGACAGCATCTCTTTAGAACGAGGCGGGGGTCAAAATGACCCTGGTTTAAATCGGCTGAAATGTCTGTCTTTCTGCTGTGACAGCACTCAATCCTAAAGAACGCAAAACACAATCCTATTATTATCGGTGCAATTTTTAGAGACAAAAAAGGGGACAAAATGACCCTATTTTTAATATTTTCACCTAATTTCCAATTCTTTTTCAACATGTCAGCCTCACTGAAACAGGGTTAAAATGACCCCCATTTTATATCTACCCCGTAATGTTCCGTTTCTCCTGTTAAGGGATGCAACTGCTCGAAAGAGGTTGGATCGGTCAATGGATTGCCCCACTCAAGTTCCGCTTCTCCGCATTAGACGTAAACCCCCAATGATTTCATCCCCTTTCTTCATCCCCTCCGCCCCCGTCGGATTTTACAACCTCTTCTGAAAGCCTTCCTGGTTTATTTGCCTCCTAAATGGAAGTTATCTTTCCGTTTACGACCTGACGTTCTTTCGCTCTTTTAGTTTTAAGGATCCCAGTCGTAAATTTCTCAAAGCCTCTTTATTCGCCCCGCTCCCTCCCCGTCAGTTTGACCTTCGACCGACGCCCCCCTCCGCCCCCAGCTCCCCTCTCCCCATAAGACACAATGGGACGGAGCCATTAAGCCAGATGCAAATGAGCTTTCCCCGTAAATCAGGGGTTATCAAAACCTCCAATATTGTCGGGGCGCCGCCCCCTCCGCCCCGGACGGCTTTCCTTCCTCCAGCCGCCGGAAATAAATGGCGAGAGAAGATTTTCATCCCCCAAGTGAAATTATTAATTTAAGTTAGGGTTGGAAGTATATTTTTGTAATTGAACTTAATCTATTTGTAAACGAGCTTTTGGGGGAGAAAAGCTCGTTTTGAGCGGTGTAAACACTTTGAGAGGGTTTGGCAACCCCCGAGTTTGTCTTCTGTCGGGGACGATTATTCTCTTCTGTCTCTTCCCGTCATCTTTCTCCATTTTAGATTTTTGATAATTTTCGTTATATTGGCAATTATTATATTTTATAATTATAGAAGTAGAAAGGAAGAAAGGATGAACTGACTCATGATTAAAAAAAAGTCCATTAAAAATAAAGAGAAAGTTTATATAATTATAAAAATTATAAAATGAGTATATAAATTTTATAAGAATTATGAACCTTCCGCAAAGGATTAATAATTTTTTTTAAAATAAAAGTAAAATTAAAAGTTTTATATTTGCATTTATTTATTTATGTATATGTTTTTATAATTTTTTTTGTTAGTTATACTTTTATGTGTTTTATATTATAAATATAAAGATGATATTTTAGCCTCCACGAGAGAAACTGTGCATGAACTAATTATAATGTTTTATGAACCCAGAGTAGGAAGACAAATCAATATATATTATTATATTATCATAAATTTTTTATATTGGACCTTAAGCAGCTAAACGCGGGGAACCCAAAACCGAAACAAACAAACAGACAGACAAACTGACAAGCGCAACAATGAGTGGCATCAGATTGTTAGCTTATGGCCGTCCGTGATGGAGTCGCCCAGGCAGGCGGTGAACTCTTGACACGCAAACCGCCTTCATTTACATCGTCGTTAACTCGTAAAAGATGGCTGTGGCTACTAGGCGGAGTTTCCGTTTCAACGAGGCGGTCTCTCGAGTCGCCATCATCTTTTCAATTTTATAAATAAAAACGCCGGCTAATTAGCGCTTCGAGAGAAACTTTTATCCCCCGCCCCCCGCTAATTACATCCGCGACCCTAATTATCATTTTCGGGCTTTTAATAATTAATTTTAGGTCGTCCTTGGCGGTTTTTTCGGTGATTAATGGCCGCCTCGCGGTCTTTTTTCGCGCTGCGAATTTGAATGTAATTTTTTGTAATTACTCTGAGAATTATTATGGGAATTCATTCGGGTGCTGACAACTCCCAGGCAGTTGGTAGCACTGCAGCTGTCAGTTACGAGGCAAATAATTATTCTTTATAATTTCTCTGCTCTTTTGAAGAGGCAGAATGTAGATAGAAGAGTGGAGAGTAAGAAGAAAAAGAGAGCTGGAAAATATAAATAAGAAAGAAAAGTCAAAGATATGGAGATGGAAAGAGAGTGACAGAAAATGGAAAAGAAAAAGAGAAGAGAAAATGAAAAAGAGAACGAAAGAAGGAGGGAGCAAAAAGAAATATTCAGACAAGTAATTCGTCTTGCACTAAAGGAAAAGCGCATTTCAACTGTCTTATTAATTAATATTAATAAGACAATTAATTATTCCGCCACTGCCTTCCTCGAGTGCAGACTCTCGCTTCTGTTGTTCCCGTACCTGATTTGGGGCCGCCCGGATGCCTCGGGGGGTGCGTGTCTACCCGAAGTGCCCCACTTTGTCCCCATTATGGTCATCGGCGATCTGCTCCTCCCGGTCGGGTCGTTGACTTTCGGCGTGTTTCCAAAGGCGAAATAATTTGCATGAGCCTCCTTGTCTCTCCTGTTTTTGATGAGAGTGGCATTGTGTTGTCTATTGAGGCAGGAGAGAGTTGTGAGGTCGCGGTTGGTTGGTATTCCTCTGCATCCCCTTATCGTCTCTCGCATGGACAGGGCGTGATTCGTTTGTGTGCAAATTGGGTTCTGTGCTTCCTCGAACAGCTGAAAGACAATGTTAGATTAGTGTAAAAGCAAACAAAGGAAATACTATGGAAAGAAAACTCTTCAGGTGTTTACTTTTCCTTTAAAATCATTTTAAAGGTTTTTATCTGATTCTAAGATACCTGGAAAGAAAAAGAAGAAATGAAAAAATGAAAGAGAAGAAGTAAAAGGCGAAAGAGAAGAAAATATTAAGAAATATAAAAGTAGAAATGAAAAAGACGAAGATTAAAAAAAGAAAGAAAAAAAACATGAAGAAAAGAGTAAGAAGAATTCGACCAAAAGAAGACGATGAAGAAAAAAAGAAGAAAAGACGAATAAAGGAAAAAATAAGAAAATGAGACCGAAAAGGAACAGAAAATAAAGAAAATGTTAAAAGATAAAGCTAATAAAAATAAGAAAGAAAAAAGAAGAAGAAAATTTAAGAAATCACGAAAACCTCTGTTTACAAAATTAAATAAAAATATACTTAAAAAGTTTCACTATTTATAATAATTTCTTACATTTTTAAACAAATAAAATAGCAAAATTATTTACTGAAAACATTACAATCAATACAGTAATATGCAATACAATAATATTTCTTTACTACTCAAAATTTTGCAAATTCGAAATGTTAAAACTTTTAGAAGAGCACAATTAAACACAAAACATAAAAAAAATACAGTTATTTAAAGTATATAAAACATTAAAAGACGACTATAAATTTATTTAAATTATTAAATATTGTGAAAAATAATGGTAAAACAACTTTTAACGACCTCGTTTGCCTTCTGTCGGTCACAACACGGTGAGGTGTCAGCAACACCTCAGCAACCCCCCCTCGCCCCCTCCGCCCCCCTAAAATCACTGAGATTTAAATGCCGTTGCGATTAACACCGAGGCAAAAATCCTCTTAGTAATTTAATAGGCAATCAAAATAAAAGAGTCCGGAAATACATTAATTACATAATTGAGGATAATAATAGTCGACCGTAAAACCATGTAATTTATTAACATGAAAATTATTTAAATCAAGCTTATATTTTAATATATTAAGTATTCATGGCCTCTCGAAATTATTCAAATAACTCTTTTATGTAACATCCACAACGCACATAATATTGGAAGCGATCGCGCATGAATAATACAAAGTCCGCCATTTGCATCTCCCATGTTTAAATGATCGACAGGTCGCATCGGGCGCGGGGGCGACAGGGCGAACCGCCCCCTAAGCCCCTCACGCCCCCGTCGCCCCGAGTGCCCCTTCACTTTCCCTCATTATCTTTTACTTATGTAATCTTGTAACCTATTTTCGTCTTCTCAGAAATGTTTCTTTTCCTCTTTCTTTTTCTTCTAATTTATCTTTTTTACCATTGCCTTTTCTTCTGTTTAATTTTCCCCTATTCTTCTTCTTCTTCTCCTTTTCTTATATTTTTTGATTTTTTCTTTATCTTTTTTTTCTTTTTTCTCATTACCTAATTCGCCTATTTTTCATTTAATTTTTTCCTTCATTTTCTATTGTTCTATTTCTTTTTTCTTATTTTTCTTCTCTTCTTTTTCCCCTTATTTTTCTTTCCTTCTTCTCCTCTCTCCCATTCTATGTTTTTTTTCTTCCGCAGTTTCTTCTTTTTTCTTCATTTAATGATAAGATTTCTCTCTTGGTTTTTTCTTCTTTACTTTTTTCCTCTCCCAAACTTTTCTTCATCATTTTTCTTTATTTCTCTCTTCTTCTCCTTTTTCCTCTAATCAAAGATCAGACTTTTGAAGTTAAGCAAAAAACCTCTCTTTCATATTTTAACTTAATTAACAACTTAGATTTTAATTGAAAATAATAAATGCATTGATACAATAAATATTCTGTACACATTTGCCCCCAACTGAGTTTAAAAGTGACGTTAAAGACTACTAACAGCTAAAGATAAAATATGATGAATTTTTATAAGTCTAAAAATTATATCGTAGTTTTTTTTCCATTTGAGATTGAGCATTTTCCCACATTGGGGCGCCCCTTCTGCCCCCGAGAGAAGAGAAAAAGCAATTTTTGGAGAGTGGCGACCCTAGGGTCGAGATACGAGACTCTCGGCCTCATTAATCACCCTAACGACCGCTCTTCGATTCTGCAATTACCCGCCGCAGAAGACGACGACGCTAATGACACACTTTTCCCTCGCCGGTATTAGAGTTAATGACCGGGTAGAGGAACTTGATTCCGCCCCCCGCGCCCCGCGCACCCCACCCCCCTACTCCCGTCCACTGATGTTAATTTATATTTTTAATTATTTATCTGTCGCGGTTTTTACACCGCCGCGAAACGTTCATTTGAAATTCGCCGAGTTTTTATTTATGTGGACGCACGGAATGAATTAAGAGGGAACATGGCCGCGATGAACATCAGGGGGACCTCCAAGGAAATGCTTTTGGGGGGCGAAGGGGGCGAACGTCTGTCTCAATTATTATTGAACTCAACATTAATTGACGTGTAATCCTTTTCAAGAGAGGATGAGTGGCCGATGAAGAAGTCATCTTCTCCCGGGCGGAGGCCAAAATGAGAGAGACAGGGGGGCATCTTCCGGGGCCCAGTGGCCCCCTGGCAAATGTTGACGGCTCCCAGGGCGTCTCCCCGGGAGCCATTAATCACGTGCTCACCTGGGCGACGTCTCCTGGGCGGAGGTGACCGCGGCGTTGGGGCGGTTGATTGATGGTTGCACATTAGATTGGTCTCATAAGGGTGAAGGTGGAGAGTAGATGGATGATGGTTTGACAGGAGATGAAAGGGATGATGAATGAATCTAATTCATCATCTATCTTGCCTTCTCTCGCTTCTTTATTTAATTCTTCCCTATCAATCTAAACATGACTACCGTGTCTAACGGTTATTTCGTCTTCCCGAATTCTCTGCTGCTGTTGCCTCGTCAAGAGACTTTATTTTCCAACTTGTAAGATTTGGGGGCGCTCTGCAGAAGACCGCAGGAACAGTTGATGGGCCCAAAGAGAAAATATAAAGGCGTTTTAAGTGATTTTATTATTAATATTTTATCATTTTATATATGTATAGGCAGAGTCGTATAAAAATTTTTTTGCTAAAAATGTATTGTAATAAAATATAAAATGTATAAATAATTGTATAAAAAGTATTTTCGAACCTAACTAAGTAAGTATTAATAATAGAAAAAATTAATGTGTTGCCTTTTTTAAATATATATATAGAATTTTTAAAAATATTTTGTTATCCATTTAAATATTACAAATAATATTATTAATACAAGAATAATTTAT
>JAQIBA010000250.1:40988-56412 GCA_028293925.1 Brueelia nebulosa
CTCCGGAAAATAATGGGATTGAAATCCATCATTGTTTGAAATAATTTTTACAATTTTCGTCACAGTTTGACATTCACCGGTCGGCTGCATTATAAAGCAGCAAATCCCTAAAACCCGTTGTAATGAGTAAGGTCATCGCCCCACTTACAACCCCCGAAATTTTCCAACCCCTAAATCATCCGAACCGGAATAAGAGAATTAAGAGCGCCCCCTCCGCTAAGAAACCTCTTTAATTGCGTTTTTCATTCCCACTTGAGCGTCTGAATAGACTTTTTTTATTTATGAACCCCCCTCCCTCCCTCCAGGCACCCCCTCGCCCCCTGACATTTCCACCGTGTCATTCATAAATTAATACAGATTAAAGAAATAAAAAGCGGTAGCTAAGAACAAGATCTACAAATCACTTCATCCCTCTTTGTGCCTTGTAATCACGTGGTTCTCGGTTGCGAAAACATTTAAATAAACCCACCCTCCCCGCGCCAACCCTCCGCCGACCGTTTCAAAAGAAACATAAATTCCCGCATTATTATTCAGATTATTTAGTTTTGCATGGGGTCTTTAGAAAAGTTGATGCCCGGATGAAATATGACCTCACACGCATTACCTGAGGCTCCTCCGTTGAACGAGGGTTGGTGACAAACTCGTTAGGGTTGTTTTTTCCTCGGCCGGAGCAATCATCTTTTCTGAAAACTCGTTCGAGGACCGGATGAGGGGTTGACAGGGGTGGCGGGGCAGGGTTTGTGTTATTTTTAATGCACTCATGAGCGGAGAAGGTGCTTTCAACCCCTGGATCGGGGGTAGCCTTCTCCCCCCTGTCGTTTGCCCTCCTCTCTTTGTATGAGTGGATATTCCGCTCTGTCTGAGACAAATTAAGACTCCTTGTGAATAATTTCAGAATTAATTTTCTTTTAATTACTTTTTATATCTTCTATTGTATTTTATCCATTTAATTATTATATTATGTTATGCATTAAATTATTGCATAATGTTATGAATTTAATTATCGCATTAGGTTATTTATTTTATTAATGCATTAAATTATCCAGTATTTTTTATCATTTTATCTATTATCTTATTCGTTATATCTTCTTATTAGTTAAGACAATAATTAATCTCATGGAAGAGATCAAAATGACCCTTTGGTTTTCTTATCCAATCATCACCTTTCAGTTCGAACAGATTTTATTAAAAATGTAATATAAGAAAATATAAAATTTATTTATACAGAATATGTTAATATAGTAGGTAAAATAAATAAAAAATACATAAAAACGAAGGGAAAATAATAAAATTTAAAAAGAAATTAAATAATTTTATATAAAGTGAAATAAAAATAAATTCCATAAAATACAGAAATGAGCACGGCCTTAGCTCAGTGTGTTAAACGCCTGCTCGCTGAGAAGTCGGACGGAGTTCGAATCCCAGCGGCGGTGGGTATTTTTTTAAGGCCGTTCTCCCTCGCAGATGATTGGTCAGCACTGCGAGGTACCTAGACCATTGCTGGGAGGACGGAATGGCGTAGTGTTGCGCCTGGAAAGTCTGGAAAAACACTACGAAATTCCGCCTCCTTCACCTGCATTCACCTGCGAACAGCTCGGTGAAGTACTGTCAGTGGACTCGCCACCCGCTACAGTACCTGACATGTTCATTCAGGCGCTTTGCAAGCGAACAAAATGTTTCGCACAAAACCCCGCGATCCTAACGGAAAAGCGGGTTAAAGAAAATGAATGAAATGAAAAAAATGAAAAATACAGAAATAATAACAATAAATAATAAAAAATATAACAGAAAGTTATTAGAAAAAAAGATAAAACTAGAAATAATGCATATTTTATTAATAATTGATACTTTCGTAATTTATATTATTAGTATATTTCACAGTCGTTTATATTTATACTACGTTAGAAATTACACATACAGTATATTATTCATGCTTCAGTCATAGCGTTAATTTAGTTGCAATTTAATGATTTTAATATTCAATAATGCATATGTCTTATTATTGATATTTTTTTACATAAAACTCAATACGCAACTTTTTATACTCAAAGTTGTTTTGTTATCGGTTCAAATAGTCGTATATTTTATTACACTGTAATGCCATTATGTAGTCAAAATAATGGTCACGTTGTAATATTTTAATTAATCGCAGCATTTGGGAGGGCTCAGAGTGCATCAAAACAGTCCAAAATATACTAAAACACCACATATGTTTTATAAAAGTCGCCCACTGGTCAAAATGACCGCCTCGGCCGTTCCACCCGTGTCGGAAACGGAACGAAAAATTATTATATAATTGCGTCAAGTGTAAACCGCACACTGACCGCCCCATAATAAATTTTCATATAATACGCAAAAACCGGTACCTATTAATAAACTGAATAAGTTTCCCAAAGTAGGTACTTTAATTGCGATTTATATTTACCGGGGAAAACAGGAAAAAAATAATAAAAAATAAAAAATGATAAATCGCCCGCCTTTATTTCCAATTAACTAAACGAGAAATACTTTATTTATTATCATTATTATGAGTGCGGCTTTTCTTTTTGGGAGGTTCAGCCCCCCTCCCCCCTCCTCCTCCCCCTCCCCTCATGTATTTGTCTTGCCGAGATGACAGAAATTCCCTTGTCTGTTCGGTCCCCCCTCTGCAATATCACATCCCGGGGGTGAAAACCATCCTCGTGGAAAATGAATATTCGAATAGGGTTGAAGTGATATGGGGGGTTTCGAACCCCCAGTCGGGATTTGAGAATTTTAAAGCGAGGTTTTGGCTATAACAAAATGCGGGGACAGAAGTTCGGGGCGGGCAAAGCAGAAAGCAGGCATTTGCTGGCGACTCACCCCTGAATTCGCCGCTAAATCAAGGGGAATGTCGCTCTATATTAAAAAGGCAATTTCCCATTTTTTTTTTAATTTTCTCAGGGGCGATAAATCATTTTAGAAGACGTACATGACAAGAAACTGGCTCAAGTTATCAAGTGAATTTCTCTTTGCTTTGTTGTGTGGAAATAATTTGAGAGAGAGGGGAGGGTCGATGATGGCAGGGTCGAATTACATCTTCTCGGTTTTAAACCCTCCGAGCACCCCTCGCTGGTGGCTGTCACAGACGGGGGTTCAAATGCATCGTGCCTGTTTCCCCTGGAGGTGTAACGTCTGAACAAATAATGTAAGTGAATTTAGAGGACATTCTCAAAGTGTGACGGCTAAATAAAGACACAAAATTAGTAATATTAATAATATAAGGGGAAAGAAAAAACAATTTCGAAAAAGTACACTCTTATACTATGTTTTATACATAATATATTTCGTTGGTATAATGCCGAAATACGAAAAATATATTATCATTACTGTGAGATTAAATATATACAATAATATATTAACATTACAATTACCACATAATTGAATATATTTTTGAAATTAAAATTATAGTTTCAACTGTTTCTCTATATGCCTTTAATATAAATTCTGTATATAATTTATAAATGGAAAATAAATAATATAACTGAATTTAGGAGAGCGATTTGATGAACATTCTGAAGGTGTAATAAATAATCTTGATAATATTAACAATGCATTCAAATAAATAAAGCCGAACAGAAAAAGCTTTTTTTGGTTTGACATAGTTTTGCCACAGTATTCGGTATACTTTTTTGTCCAACTTTTTGACCACATCTCCGACTTGTAAAGCGTAAATACAAAAGAGAAACCCTTCCTACGGCCCTGGCACAAACATCAAATAAAGCAATTCCCGAGTGATTGATCTGCGTCAGGTGAAACGGAGACCACCGCGAGCGAACCCATTCATTCCGTGCAGAATAAACCGGCTAATCACATTCAGGCTCGGAGGGACAATGCCGCAGAAAAGAACCTGATTGACTAACGGTCATGTGGCCTTTTCTTTCGGCCGACATTCGCCTATCGCTCCATCAATTTCAATTAAGAAATCACATTTCGGCCCCTGAGAGCGCCCCCTGGCGGCCGAAGGAGGAACCAACTGGGGGCGCAATGGGCGCAGAGGTTGCTGAACTTGATTGACGCAGGATTTCCCTTCTCTGATTATCTGATAAGGTTTGACAAGTTAATTATCTAGACACTTATTGTCAACTTATTATCTGGCTCCTTCCGTTATGTTCCTTTCTAGGGGGGCGGGGCGGGGCGGGGGGCGCACAAAACTTGGGTGTGGACTCTTTCCCGAAAGGCTTTCAATTTAACAGTCCCGGGGGTGTGACCCACGTCATTTCCTTTCTCCCCGTCAGGAAGAAGGCGTTCATTAGGCGCGATTGAGGGGCTTAAGGCGGACGTCTTTGTGCCATGAGGCCGCGACCCCCAATCAATTAATCCATGATTCGATTAGTTAATTCTGGGGGGAGGGTAAATAATATGACGTTAAGGTGAAGTGTTCATCTGGGAGCCCCTCCCCGCGTTAAATGAATACTCGATGTGTAAACTCCGCCGCTGCAGCGAATTTCTAAAAAATTTCCTCAGCAGTTCCACTTATAAACTCAATTTAAATATTATAATAATATATAATGTCTCACATTAAAAGATATAATAAACATTTTTACAATGCTTCTTCCACTAAATACTTAATAACAGACGAACACTACAATATTACTTTTCTTATTTCTTTTTCTTTTATCCTATTTTTATAAAAACAATCAATAAAAAAACCACATAAAAATTAATATTTATAATAAATATTTACGTGAATTACAATAAAAAAAATGCAAAAACAAAAAAATTTATGTTTATGTATTTATTCATTTACTTGTCTTTTTTTTTAATTGCTTGGAACGCTTTTCGGCTTTCTTTAAGCTTTTAAATGTAAATTTTTATTTATGTACTTTATATATTTATTTATTTTCTCACTTAATTTTTATTTAGCTGTGTATTTTCATGTAGACCTTTCCGTTTTTTTATTTAAATATGTTTGTTTATTTTTATCGTATCTGTAACTACTTACACATTTATGTATCTGCTAATTAGCCATAATTTTGTTCTTATATTTATATATTTTTAGAATTATTTAGGCGTCGTCACGTTCATTAAGATTTATATTTTATAATTGTTTATAATTTATTTGTTAATAATTATCTGTTTGCGTGATATTGTCGCCTCCACAAAGAAAGCCATAATGGATCTGTAAATTGATAATTTATAATTTTTCCACAGTCCCAAGTTTATATATTTTATTTCAATCGTATAAAGCGCGTCCAGAGGTTGTGATGGCCCTTATTGAAAAATACAATTCCGAGATTCGGTTCCCAGCGGACGTGTAAAAGGACAAACAAAACCGAAAAAGAATCTGAAAATGTCGAGGCGAGAGTCCCAGAAGGAGAAATAAAATTTATGAGAGGGAGCGTGTGAAAAGTGGAAAATCGTTTAATCAAAGACTCGAGGTCCGGGGCGGGGGCGAGGGGGCGATCGGTCAGCTGGGGGCCCGGGGCTCCGTGAATGAATTGAATTTTACACGAGGGACCTATTGAATCTCGACCGGATTAAACGTCGGTCGATCATTTCCACCCTCGAGAGCCATTCCCTAATTCGTGAACCTTTCGGATTTTAGGCGCGTTCTTCGCCCCCTTCCCCCTCTCCTTCATTTATAATCACGTCATCACTTACCCTCTCGTTAATTCGATTTGATGTCTCGAGGGGGGATGAATGGAATCGGTTATAAAAACACGGGGTATTGACTTATTTGGGTTGTTTTTGTTCCCCGGAGCGGTTCATCCCTTTGGAGCCTGGAGTGGTTTTGTCAATCGGAGGAAAATACCTTTGTGTCGAGGGGAGGGAGGGAGAAAGAAAAATCACCCTTATTACAGGTTATTTATCAACTCATGTGTAAATCATGGAGAAGTGACACACGGACAAAGGCGAATTGACAAAGTGAAAGGAATATAATAGCTTAGTGTGTCACACCAATTACAAATTTATCCCATTGGCGTATCCAGCAGGGAATTAACCGAGGAACAAGAGGGGAGCGACAGTCTGACATATGGCCTGCTCTACGACTTTTTTCTCGCTCTTTTGTTTGCATTTTGTTTTCTCATGTTCCTCAGGAAATTAGATTAGAGGTTCACTGGATGTCTGAAATGATGGGACGTGGCGTTGACTGGCAGCTCGTTCCAGCGCTCATTAGTAATCTCCTCTTTGGACGCACAACCGAGAGGACAACCTCTCCTTCCCTTCCATTGCTGTGGGCTTCGATGACAAAATGCTCTTCTCTAAACCGCATCAACTTCCCACAGGCAGTTTCTTCTATGTCAAAACGTCTCTCCCCCCTTTTTCTACCCTTAACAATATATTCTTCTGCTTACCTGAAACTCTCTTCTGTTGGCGCTGTCTTTCTCTTTGTGATCCTCCATTTCTTGTCAATCAAAGACAGACTTTGTTCTTTCGTTCAGGTGTTGTCTTCTCGTCATCAGTGATAACACATGGACAGAAGTTGGCACTCCTGCGGGAATAAGAATCAACAGCAGAACACTCTTAAAACTGTCCTTGAGCAGCGCGAGAGACATGAAAATAAAGGAAATGGCTGAAAGGGTTGGAGAACATAAATAAAGAGTGAAAATCTGTCGGAAGAAAAGCGAAAAGACGGAAGAAGATGCGAGCAGAAGATAAGGGAAGAAAACCCGATTTAAAAATGACGTTATGAAAAGACGGAGAGAATACGCGCTTCAAAATCCAATAAATCAAACGTTATTTTAATATAATATAATGTGATATATAAATATATATATTTATCTGGGACATTTATCTTTGAAATTGGATAGGTTCGCAGTCAATACAAGTGATTAATGGCGTCGTTTGTTATGGTTTGCTCGAAGCTCCTCCCAAAAACCCAAAAATATATCGCTGATTTTAATCTCCATTATTAGAATTTATATTTTTCAAATTTATTGTGCCTCCCCCCCCCCTTCTCATCTCGCCCTTCTATTTCTTCTCCTGTTTGAGTCTTCTGCTTTCACATTATTAATTCCGAATCAAAATATTCATTTGCTGAATGTTTCCACTTTCCCGCCAAATTCGAATTGAAAACCTCCGTAACCGGAAATCCTTCGAGAACAGCTCCTTCAATTTATATTATTTATGTCTCGCGAGATTAACATCAAAAACGATTTCCTCCCATTCATTTTCTCTTTTCCACTTGCGATTCCGTTCAGTTTAAGTAGTTTTTCTACTGAATTAACGGTAAGAAAAGATATAATTCAACTCGATTAAATAATATTCTCGGAATTATAATTTATTTAAGTGGAGTCTTGTGCAACTTCCGATTCTGTTGTATGTCTCTAACCATTGGTACAGTTGGGTATACATATACGTAGCGTATATGTTTAAAGAACACCGCTGCTTGCAACCAATATACTAAAACCGTTACATTTAGTATAGAGATACTTTTGTAACTTTTTATGCGGCCTTATTTTTATATATTTCCCTTAATATCTTTTATATTTTATTTGTACATATAACATACTTATACATAAGTAATTGTGTATTCTTTTCCCTCTTTTTTGCAGAACAAAAATTTGTATTCTTTAACATTATCTATAACATATCAATGAAAACTAAATTTGTTCTAAACTTATTCTTAATAATATTTATACTCAGTATATAAAATCACTAAAAGACATTTAAATGTGCGACCAACATTTCACATTTTAATGTTCCAAAAAGGTATTTTTGATATAAATAGACGTTACCGTATGTACGTTTGCGTATATGTTAAAAGCGATACAATAACCATTGGTTTTAGTAAACGGAGACATTGTTTCATATACAGTTGTCTTTCCACACTTTTAAATAAATAACGGAAGACGTCCCATAAAAACCGGAAGTTACTTAACCCAGTTGTATTGAAATGAAAAAAGTTAATTAACGGCAAATAAACGGTTAAGATGGATTAAATATTCAATAGTATTTTTTTTTAGATTCGCTCCGTTTAAATAAAGATAAATGCGTAAAAGTCCAATAATGGAAAGAATTTTTGACTGAATCGCTTTTATATAAAATCAGAGCCACTCATAAATTACTTTAATTGAAATGTATTCCACATTGAACTTTTTTAGGTTTTAACCTTTCGACCTTTCAAAGGTTGAATGTTTTCAAAGAAATGAGGAGAACCTAATTTTCACTCCTAATTAACTAATTCTCATTCACTTATCTCCTTTCGAAAGATTTATGCCTCCGAAAATAAAATATTCTGGTCTTTTCGAAAGGTTATCTGATGGAGGATTTCAGAGGCTGGCAGACACTCGAGCGATGGGAGGCGAGAGAGGGGGCGAGGGGGGCGAGAGGGGGGCGTAATTATAAGGGAAGAACACCGAGAAAAAGGCATAAAATCCCCGAGAGTGCAGAAAAAAGGGGTGGAGGGGAGAGAGCATCAGCTGTGCGCCGTTAAAAGCGGCGGAAAGTAAATTTCTTATGAAATAATAACTTAATAGCATAAAAGCGTAATAAATCAGGGGTGTCGCAATATTTTTCAAATAAAATTACCGGCCCGTAAATAAATAAAGAGGAAAAAATCTTTTTACGAGTTCGTTATTCCTTTAAATTATGAGCCACAAAAAACTAATTTTTTCACTCTCCTCATTCTCTCTCTCTCTCTCTCTCTCCATCCGACATCTCGACTGCAAATCATTTTTGTTAATTATTTTCGACTCGAGCATCCTGTAGCACGGAGTTTATGAAAGCGGCGTCTTATTTATGAAGATATTATTTTCCTTTTATTTGCGGTTGTTTCCCCTTAAAGGCTGGCTTTGGCCTTTGCCCAACAACCATTCGTTGCACCGACACAAAACAGTCAACACTGAAATCGTTGAGAAAAACCGACTTTTTGTGCCCGTTTTTATGGATTTTTTTCTAACTTTGTTTTTTAGATAAATTTGGTTTTAGAAACATTAAATAGAATTAACAATTCATTTTTTCTAGAAATTCAGGAATAATGATTTTTAAAACAATCTTACCTAATTTTGTTAAACAAATCTCTGTGAACGCAAATGTCTTTTCTTTTATTTTCATTACGTTTTAAGTTACAATCATCAATGGAAAAATGTTTTTACTTATATTACAGTGTTGCGTAGACGTGGCATACATATGCAACTTCTCCAGTTTGCTTTTGTAGAAAAAATCATGTCCATTCAATCTATAATATTCTCGTATCAGTTTTATTGTATTATATTAAAGTATCTGTTTTTTAAGAGTATTTTTTTATTTTTATACTTTTTGAATTAAAACACCGTTATTTTTTATTTTGATCAAGGTGCAACCGTCATTATTGAGTTAAAGGGGATTTTTTTTACATATTTGGGAATTTTTTTCCCGACAATATGTGTACGGAAAATCTGCATTAACCCTTTGCTGTCGTATAAATTTGGGTATGGGTATCTATTGGTCGGAATTAATTTCTGTCGAGAGAGCATTGATACATGACACTCAAGTCTACAATGGATAAATAAGATTCAGTAATATTTAGTAGTATTTTAAAAAGAGAGAATGTCTAATTACTGCTAAATACAATTTAGAAAATATTCTTTGTATCTGCGAACATTCAAAAGACGACACCTCTTCTTTATCTCCAATCAATGGAGCATCGAATTAGTTCTTTGGGCATTGAGGTTCCCTCAGGAAAAGTTTAAACTGATATAGGAATGCATACAGTATTAGATTCGTATATATTCGTACAGTTCCTTGCTGTGGTGGCTGAGAGTAGACATACGACCGCAAAGGGTTAATTGCCTAAACTAGATGAGCCTACATTAAATTTTAGATTATAATAATAATATCATTATATTATATTGTTATTATAATAATAATATTATTTCTTGAGTTTCTAAAAACTAATTAGGAATTCCATTCAATGTTTTTTTTGCTTTAAAAAATTACCAAAAGTAATTAATTTGGAGTTCTCGAAACAAACTTTTGTGAAAAAATTCAAAAAACGTCACGTGTCAAACTGACCGGTTCCAGTGTTAAACAAACTTGAATTTGGCGACGGCTTTTCAAGATGGCTGCCCCCAAGAAGAGGGCAACAATGGCCATGCAATGTGGCAACGCGAAGACAATGAGAACGTGAAAGCGTGCGCAGGAAAGAATGAAAAAATCTGGGAAAGTAATCTTTGAATGTAATCTCGCTGAGAGATCTTCATCAGGTTAATGTTGTTGTTATTATTATCGTCATTAAAGTTATTAACATTATTAATGCGTCGACGCAATTAGGTATAAATCATTTCGAGCAAAAACAACGCAGACAAAACGGAGCATTATTTTATTTGGGCATGACACTTGATGTGAAAATGGGAACTCGTTGCCCAACCGAGCATGCGCACAGCGGAAATTAATTTTTTTATATAAAATTTGCTTGACGTTTTATTTTTATGACCGATTTTTCCTTAATTAATAATAATTAATTTCGTTGCAGTTTATGATAATAAATGTTCCCTTAATTAAAATGCAAATAATCTGCAATAAAATGCAAATTAAACTAACAGGAAAGAAATTATCGAAAACATTTTTTAACATTCAAATTGAAATTTATTGCGTACCTGCGAGTTTGATGCTCTGGGCGAGTTGCTCATTACGCCCTTACGCCCAACGGTACCAGAGTGGAAATTATATTTGCATTATTGTTCAGACTTGTGAGATCATTCTTTCCTAATTAACGAAACACCCTTTCACCCCTTTCCTTCTTTCTTTCTTCTTCTCTTCCGACTATTATCACTCATATAATCTAAAATGAAGTAAACAAATTATGAATGTTAAACATTGCCTAAAATCAAATGACGTCTTTGACATTTCGGACAAACAAGTACATGACGTCAATCAGATGTCTAATACACACAAAAGATTAATTTAATAATTTTATACCTATTTTATATACTTTAATATAATAAATTAATCTTCAAATAGCCGAAACTATATATATTGTCTCTAAATTAGTTAAGAATGAGTGCGACTGACACACTAAAATGTTATTTATTTGTTTCTCTTCTCTCTTCTCTCTCTTATGGATGTATAAAACAATCAATAAATTAAAAGACAGACTAACAAATAATTGTATTGCCTCATAAAAATTAAATTAAACAATTATTATCACATTAATATTATAAAAATTGATTTTCTCCAGCCCATACTTATAGTTACGTTAGTTATGTTAGTAGCAGTGGAATAATCAGTATAATTAAAAACAATATCAATAATAATAAAAAATAAATAAAGACAGTAATATAATAAATAAAATAAAGAAAAAAGTAAAAATATGAAGACAATATCAGAATTAATGACTGAGCGAAAACTAACCTTCGAATAAACAATTTTATTATACTTCTGGAAATAGAAATTAAAAACAGAATAAATTATATAAATAAGAAAACAAGTAACAAATAAGGAAAACATTGTTAATAATAAAATATAAAAATTAGAAGGATTTGGGAATAGGACAAGAGAAAGAAGTTGAGTTGGAATGGAGGTAAATGAAATGAATCAAGTGGGCCACAAGTGGGAGCTTTAGGTTTCACAAAAGCAGGTCCAGCGAGGTTTCGAGACTTTCGAAAAGATCAGTCGAGCCTTGAGCCTGACATTCCCCGACACAGGTTGAAGTGACCTTTACTTTATTAGAATCTGGTAACCCGGCCTCAACGCCAAATTTTTTCAATCCTCCGAGAGATAAAGCCTTATCAGACTGGCAGTCAGTGAGTGAGTGAGTTTTCTGTCAGGCCTATCTCCACTCGTGATCGAAAAACCACTCGAATACGAAAAAACATTCGTGATGTCGGAATCATTGCAAGTGGAGCGAATATGATTAAGATGAATATCGGGGCATTAGAGATTGTGATCTGACGGGCACACCTTCGCTCCCGCGCCCAGCCAGGGCCTAACCGATAATTATTTCTCAGAGCTCGCCAATAAATATCAAAATGACGTCAAACTATTTATTATCTCTTTTCCCCTTCTTTATTTGAAATAACGCCCGATCGAATGGCGTTAATTAATTTAATTTCTCTCTGCCCCTTCGCGGCCTCCTCCGCCTCATAAATTATAATTATACACTAAATAATATGCCGGAGAAATTTCAATTTGGTTCTGACTCGTTTACAAATGGACATTTTGTTCATTTTCACTCATTTTTTATTAATTCTTCACGCTCTCTCACTTATTTATTTCTTGGTCGGCCTTATTAATCGATCTCTTCGCGAGGACTGATTATGAAAAATAATTTAATTATGAGCGGTCCTGCGATGATTTGTGGCCGAGACCGAGATAAAGCACACATAAATGGCACTCCCCTGTGCCCGTGGAGCCAAAGGCATCCACCGCCCTCCTGAAACAACTTCATTAGACCCTGCATTTCACGTCCCGGTCAACAGGTTCTTTCGGGTATGCCACAAATCAGGTAGAAAACAACCAAAGGTTCCCATTATTTCAACCCTTTTACGATGAAAACGTTTTAACAAGCAATACATTCAGAGGGGGCCACAAATTAAAACCGAAATACAATCCAACCCCTTTGAGTGGTTCATTAAATTGCTTTTAAACAGCCAAAAGTGAGTTACTTTTAGAACTCTGACAGCAGCAGTAGAATCAAATTGTCCCTACAATTGTAGTCTAATACAGATATTTGTTATTTGGATGTAAATTTAAAATATTTATAAGACAAATAAACATAAACAATTTTTTGAAATTATTTACTTCAGTCTTGTTCTCCTCTTGCTTACTTTATTTTATCAAACTGTATAACAGTAACTGTAGGATTGATTAATTACAGTTATAACAACAGTATAGGATGGCTTCTGTTCCTCTAAGAACTCTTTCTTCTTTCACTGGCTTCCTTCTGAAAAAGAAAATATATTTTTATAATAAATACAAGATAAATAAAAATAAAATAATATTATTATATTATATTATTTCCAATCCAAAGAAAAAATAAGTGTTTTTTTATTTTATACAATTTCCAGCATAAAGAAAACAGATTTGTATATTTAAAATATTTTCAAGGCCAAGAAAAAGAAATACAGTTATACATAACTATATAAATTTATTAATCATTTTAATTTAAAATATATTGTCCACATTTAAAAAAATATATCACCTTCGATGCCTAAAATAAGCTGAAAGGAGTTTTCAGTAAACTCAAATATAAATATATTAGAATATATGTAATAGTAATAAAATTAAAAAATTTATAAAAATTTGAAGGCAAACTGTATAATATAGTATAATAATAAAATATATTTCTACCCTGTTTCGCCCGCATGTTTTTTTTTGCAAATTTGAATTCAGAAGTATAAGAATTTTTTAGAAGATTCGGATAAAATTTTACAAAATTAATTTCAGGTACAAATTTACAAAGTAAAATAAATAAATAAAATAAAATTATCAGTCCGGTTTAGGGGGGTAGAGAAGCCTACCTACTGTTTATAAAAAAAATTAATTAACATGTAGTGATTATACAAAAAATAACACAACATTAAGCATAGAGTAAATAAATAAACAACAAATATATAGGGAATAAGTTAACAATAAGTTAACAATTTATACTTAAATAAATTATTACTGAGTTGATGCTAACACAAATGTCCGATAAGGAAATAAAAAAACACTGAATAAATTCAACATTTTTATCTGAGTGTCAAAATGACGCCTTTTGTTTTTAGGGTAGTTCACTGTACATCATTGTTAAAAAAAACCCGTTTAAAAAATACAACCCTTTATTGTGAAAAACCGTTTAAAAAGGCCTAATATTTCACGTGAGTCATTAAATAATGTTAGTTAATTAATTTCATCTTCCATTTTAGTCTTAACCGTCGTAGCCATTAATTTTAAAATTAAGATTTAGAAATAAACTTTGAAAATCGTGAAAGAAAAAAGCTGTTAAATAATAAAGGCGAGCAATGATTAAACTCAAAAAGGACAAACCGAAAACATGGCGCAACCGACTGTTGCATGTTTACGCCATGAATAACAAATTCTACATTAAAATCGTCAAAATATTTTTGTCGTTTCCATTAAAAAACCGAATGAAGTTAATAAGCGCGGATATACAATTTTTAAGCAAAAGAAATTCACTTCCGCGTTGAATAAATTATCCTCTGACAACCGTTAAATCTTTCGCGAATATTCCACTGAATGAATGACGCTGCCAAAATACTCTGCACATTTGCATCGGTCCACCCCCGCCCGAACGCGAATGGACTCGACCCACGTCGCAATGACCGGAAGTCAATTCCGCAAAATTTAATTTATATAATTGCGAAAAACTACAACTAATTTCTGTGTCAGCGCATAAACTATGGGGAATTTACTATCCGGAGAAATAAACAAAATCCCGGCGGGATTTCGACAGAGTTTTTTTAATATGATTCGGCACCGCCTTCAAAGGGGCCTTTGCAACCGCCATTTCCGCTTCTCTGCGATGGCGCGGTTTTTTGAAATTTTCGCATTTGTTCTTCCTTCCGTAACTTTCCCTCCGCGAACAATAAATAAATCAATAATGATTTAAGAACGGTTAATTAAAAAGGCCTTAAAAAGTAAAAAAACATTAAAGAGGCCTTCAAAGAACGTTTTTAGGCGCGTTTCACCTCTCATTAAATATTTATGACTTAACGGGGCCCTAAAATATGTGGCCGCGCACGTAATTAATGACCGAACCGAGAAAAAAATTCCAAAAAAGTTAATTAATAACTTAAGAAAATACTGAGTTTATTGTTTATTACTTAATTATAGCTTTCGCCCGGTTACATAATGTAGCCAATATGGTAATGACGACATGCGCATGCGTGCAAACATTTGAATTATTATTGAAAAAAAAAGAATTCGACTGATTTATAAGAAGTATTAACCGTGTTCGGCGAAGTCAATTAATTTTCCAAAATAAATCGCTCTCCGAAAAGGGAAAACGAAGCTAATAAATTTGTTTTTAACGATAATGATAAGTTTTTTGTTTTGCACTCTTTATCAAAAAATAACGAATAAGACTGGAAGCTGTTAGAGTGAGATAATATAAATGAGTTTTTGTGCGACGGTTACTCATTTAATTTGCGTATTAACATTGATTGGGCGGTTTGTTCTATCAATCAGTCGGTTTCTTTGGCGACCTGATTTATATTTTAATTACAAGTAATTATGAAAGCAGTCTGATGTGAGCTAATTAACAGTTCTATATCCGTATTTAGAATTTTCAATTTCTTCGGGAGCCATTCATCTGAGATCTGCCCCTTTTCAAATGATTTCTGTAATGACATTTCGATGGTGGTTTCCACCCCCCTGCAGGGGGTTGCAGTTTAATTTCCCCGAACGCCACCCGGAGAAAAACTCGAAAAAGCAAATGGACGATTTATAAGCGGCACTAAAAGTGTCCGCCGATAAAAATCACAAAATCACCCCCTTTTATCACCGTTAAAAAGGGGGAGAGAGCGTTCAAAGTTTAAAA